>VCMS01000035.1:88435-369762 GCA_022539475.1 Gracilaria domingensis
TTCCACCTGATATCAGCCATTAGCGATCTCAATACGGTCCTAAATACCTCCGCAAACATCGGTACACACGCTCAGGCCACCTGTCCAAACCCTTAGACTGCGTCAAATAACAAATCTCACCTTAAACCACAGTACAAACCCCCGAAAACCCCCGGCCTCTTCCGTCATCGACGACCTATTTGCCTATGCAATCGAAAGAGAGCAAACACATCTACCTCTCGGTCTAATTTCAGCCCCCAAATCGCACTCGTTTCGTCGCTACAGCCCATTCTTTATCGCGTTTTAGCTACTTCTCGCCTTTTTTAATTACATTTTCCCGTTTTTAATTGTAACTTTTCAACTCAATCCACCACACCTTGCCCAATGTCCCCCGGCATCCTCTTCACCTTCTCAGCGCGTCTCGCTGCACTCTACTCTAATTACTACTAACAAATTCCTCTACACTAACGCCCCTCAATCGCATCTCAACTCAAAGAGTTTCGAACATCTTCAATGCCTTGCTCAATGCATCAAAGCCCTGAACTCCTACCAAACGCTTCAGGTCTTATTTTCGTGCTCCCTCTACCAAGTTTAATTGCATTGAAGGCTGATTTGGTCTCTGAAAACTCGGCCAAACTCCAGAAAATCCTTACTACAACTTTTATTTACTCCAACACGTACCACGCTGATGCACGTACCATGAAGAGCTCATCACTTCTATGCTTCATGAATCTGGTGCGAACCGCTTCATTAGCATCATGCTATATGGGCCCCTAAAAGCGCACCAGCACCGCCCAATGCGTTTATCCTGTTCTCCTACATTTCCGACTTCCACCGCACTCCTATGAAGCAGAGCACCTCTCAATGCACTCTGTTGATAACTGGAACAACAACGGCCTGCTGAGTACCCTTATAGACTGATCCGTTTGCCTCCCTCTTCACGAAAAACACTACTCTACCTCACCAACTCACCATCACAAATTGGCTCCTTCCCTGATATCAGGCCATTAGCGATCTCAATACGGTCCTAAATACCTCCGCAAACATCGGTACACACGCTCGGCCACCTGTCAAACCCTTAGACTGCGTCAAATAACAAATCTCACCTTAAACCACAGTACAAACCCCCGAAAACCCCCGGCCTCTTCCGTCATCGACGACCTATTTGCCTATGCAATCGAAAGAGAGCAAACACATCTACCTCTCGGTCTAATTTCAGCCCCCAAATCGCACTCGTTTCGTCGCTACAGCCCATTCTTTATCGCGTTTTAGCTACTTCTCGCCTTTTTTAATTACATTTTCCCGTTTTTAATTGTAACTTTTTCAACTCAATCCACCACACCTTGCCCAATGTCCCCCGCATCCTCTTCACCTTCTCAGCGCGTCTCGCTGCACTCTACTCTAATTACTACTAACAAATTCCTCTACACTAACGCCCCTCAATCGCATCTCAACTCAAAGAGTTTCCGAACATCTTCAATGCCTTGCTCAATGCATCAAAGCCCTGAACTCCTACCAAACGCTTCAGGTCTTATTTTCGTGCTCCTCTACCAAGTTTAATTGCATTGAAGGCTGATTTGGTCTCTGAAAACTCGGCCAAACTCCAGAAAATCCTTACTACAACTTTTATTTACTCCAACACTACCAGCTGATGCACGTACCATGAAGAGCTCATCACTTCTATGCTTCATGAATCTGCTGCGAACCGCTTCATTAGCATCATGCTATATGGGCCCCTAAAAACGCACCAGCACCGCCCAATGCGTTTATCCTGTTCTCTTACATTTCCGACTTCCACCGCACTCCTATGAAGCAGAGCACCTCTCAATGCACTCTGTTGATACTGGAACAACAACGGCCTGCTGAGTACCCTTATAGACTGATCGTTTGCCTCCCTCTTCACGAAAAACACTACTCTACCTCACCAACTCACCATCACAAATTGGCTCCTTCCCTGATATCAGGCCATTAGCGATCTCAATACGGTCCTAAATACCTCCGCAAACATCGGTACACACGCTCGGCCACCTGTCCAAACCCTTAGACTGCGTCAAATAACAAATCTCACCTTAAACCACAGTACAAACCCCCGAAAACCCCCGGCCTCTTCCGTCATCGACGACCTATTTGCCTATGCAATCGAAAGAGAGCAAACACATCTACCTCTCGGTCTAATTTCAGCCCCCAAATCGCACTCGTTTCGTCGCTACAGCCCATTCTTTATCGCGTTTTAGCTACTTCTCGCCTTTTTTAATTACATTTTCCCGTTTTTAATTGTAACTTTTTCAACTCAATCCACCACACCTTGCCCAATGTCCCCCGCATCCTCTTCACCTTCTCAGCGCGTCTCGCTGCACTCTACTCTAATTACTACTAACAAATTCCTCTACACTAACGCCCCTCAATCGCATCTCAACTCAAAGAGTTTCGAACATCTTCAATGCCTTGCTCAATGCATCAAAGCCCTGAACTCCTACCAAACGCTTCAGGTCTTATTTTCGTGCTCCCTCTACCAAGTTTAATTGCATTGAAGGCTGATTTGGTCTCTGAAAACTCGGCCAAACTCCAGAAAATCCTTACTACAACTTTTATTTACTCCAACACGTACCACGCTGATGCACGTACCATGAAGAGTCATCACTTCTATGCTTCATGAATCTGCTGCGAACCGCTTCATTAGCATCATGCTATATGGGCCCCTAAAAACGCACCAGCACCGCCCAATGCGTTTATCCTGTTCTCTACATTTCCGACTTCCACCGCACTCCTATGAAGCAGAGCACCTCTTCAATGCACTCTGTTGATAACTGGAACAACAACGGCCTGCTGAGTACCCTTATAGACTGATCGTTTGCCTCCCTCTTCACGAAAAACACTACTCTACCTCACCAACTCACCATCACAAATTGGCTCCTTCACCTGATATCAGGCCATTAGCGATCTCAATACGGTCCTAAATACCTCCGCAAACATCGGTACACACGCTCGGCCACCTGTCAAACCCTTAGACTGCGTCAAATAACAAATCTCACCTTAAACCACAGTACAAACCCCCGAAAACCCCCGGCCTCTTCCGTCATCGACGACCTATTTGCCTATGCAATCGAAAGAGAGCAAACACATCTACCTCTCGGTCTAATTTCAGCCCCCAAATCGCACTCGTTTCGTCGCTACAGCCCATTCTTTATCGCGTTTTAGCTACTTCTCGCCTTTTTTAATTACATTTTCCCGTTTTAATTGTAACTTTTTCAACTCAATCCACCACACCTTGCCCAATGTCCCCCGCATCCTCTTCACCTTCTCAGCGCGTCTCGCTGCACTCTACTCTAATTACTACTAACAAATTCCTCTACACTAACGCCCCTCAATCGCATCTCAACTCAAAGAGTTTCGAACATCTTCAATGCCTTGCTCAATGCATCAAAGCCCTGAACTCCTACCAAACGCTTCAGGTCTTATTTTCGTGCTCCCTCTACCAAGTTAATTGCATTGAAGGCTGATTTGGTCTCTGAAAACTCGGCCAAACTCCAGAAAATCCTTACTACAACTTTTATTTCACTCCAACACGTACCACGCTGATGCACGTACCATGAAGAGCTCATCACTTCTATGCTTCATGAATCTGGTGCGAACCGCTTCATTAGCATCATGCTATATGGGCCCCTAAAAACGCACCAGCACCGCCCAATGCGTTTATCCTGTTCTCCTACATTTCCGACTTCCACCGCACTCCTATGAAGCAGAGCACCTCTCAATGCACTCTGTTGATACTGGAACAACAACGGCCTGCTGAGTACCCTTATAGACTGATCCGTTTGCCTCCCTCTTCACGAAAACACCTACTCTACCTCACCAACTCACCATCACAAATTGGCTCCTTCCCTGATATCAGGCCATTAGCGATCTCAATACGGTCCTAAATACCTCCGCAAACATCGGTACACACGCTCGGCCACCTGTCAAACCCTTAGACTGCGTCAAATAACAAATCTCACCTTAAACCACAGTACAAACCCCCGAAAACCCCCGGCCTCTTCCGTCATCGACGACCTATTTGCCTATGCAATCGAAAGAGAGCAAACACATCTACCTCTCGGTCTAATTTCAGCCCCCAAATCGCACTCGTTTCGTCGCTACAGCCCATTCTTTATCGCGTTTTAGCTACTTCTCGCCTTTTTTAATTACATTTTCCCGTTTTTAATTGTAACTTTTTCAACTCAATCCACCACACCTTGCCCAATGTCCCCCGCATCCTCTTCACCTTCTCAGCGCGTCTCGCTGCACTCTACTCTAATTACTACTAACAAATTCCTCTACACTAACGCCCCTCAATCGCATCTCAACTCAAAGAGTTTCCGAACATCTTCAATGCCTTGCTCAATGCATCAAAGCCCTGAACTCCTACCAAACGCTTCAGGTCTTATTTTCGTGCTCCCTCTACCAAGTTAATTGCATTGAAGGCTGATTTGGTCTCTGAAAACTCGGCCAAACTCCAGAAAATCCTTACTACAACTTTTATTTACTCCAACACGTACCAGCTGATGCACGTACCATAAGAGCTCATCACTTCTATGCTTCATGAATCTGCTGCGAACCGCTTCATTAGCATCATGCTATATGGGCCCCTAAAAGCGCACCAGCACCGCCCAATGCGTTTATCCTGTTCTCCTACATTTCCGACTTCCACCGCACTCCTATGAAGCAGAGCACCTCTAATGCACTCTGTTGATAACTGGAACAACAACGGCCTGCTGAGTACCCTTATAGACTGATCCGTTTGCCTCCCTCTTCACGAAAAGCACTACTCTACCTCACCAACTCACCATCACAAATTGGCTCCTTCCACCTGATATCAGGCCATTAGCGATCTCAATACGGTCCTAAATACCTCCGCAAACATCGGTACACACGCTCAGGCCACCTGTCCAAACCCTTAGACTGCGTCAAATAACAAATCTCACCTTAAACCACAGTACAAACCCCCGAAAACCCCCGGCCTCTTCCGTCATCGACGACCTATTTGCCTATGCAATCGAAAGAGAGCAAACACATCTACCTCTCGGTCTAATTTCAGCCCCCAAATCGCACTCGTTTCGTCGCTACAGCCCATTCTTTATCGCGTTTTAGCTACTTCTCGCCTTTTTTAATTACATTTTCCCGTTTTTAATTGTAACTTTTTCAACTCAATCCACCACACCTTGCCCAATGTCCCCCGCATCCTCTTCACCTTCTCAGCGCGTCTCGCTGCACTCTACTCTAATTACTACTAACAAATTCCTCTACACTAACGCCCCTCAATCGCATCTCAACTCAAAGAGTTTCCGAACATCTTCAATGCCTTGCTCAATGCATCAAAGCCCTGAACTCCTACCAAACGCTTCAGGTCTTATTTTCGTGCTCCTCTACCAAGTTAATTGCATTGAAGGCTGATTTGGTCTCTGAAAACTCGGCCAAACTCCAGAAAATCCTTACTACAACTTTTATTTAACTCCAACACGTACCAGCTGATGCACGTACCATGAAGAGCTCATCACTTCTATGCTTCATGAATCTGCTGCGAACCGCTTCATTAGCATCATGCTATATGGGCCCCTAAAAGCGCACCAGCACCGCCCAATGCGTTTATCCTGTTCTCCTACATTTCCGACTTCCACCGCACCCCTATGAAGCAGAGCACCTCTAATGCACTCTGTTGATAACTGGAACAACAACGGCCTGCTGAGTACCCTTATAGACTGATCCGTTTGCCTCCCTCTTCACGAAAAGCACATACTCTACCTCACCAACTCACCATCACAAATTGGCTCCTTCCACCTGATATCAGGCCATTAGCGATCTCAATACGGTCCTAAATACCTCCGCAAACATCGGTACACACGCTCAGGCCACCTGTCAAACCCTTAGACTGCGTCAAATAACAAATCTCACCTTAAACCACAGTACAAACCCCCGAAAACCCCCGGCTCTTCCGTCATCGACGACCTATTTGCCTATGCAATCGAAAGAGAGCAAACACATCTACCTCTCGGTCTAATTTCAGCCCCCAAATCGCACTCGTTTCGTCGCTACAGCCCATTCTTTATCGCGTTTTAGCTACTTCTCGCCTTTTTTAATTACATTTTCCCGTTTTAATTGTAACTTTTTCAACTCAATCCACCACACCTTGCCCAATGTCCCCCGCATCCTCTTCACCTTCTCAGCGCGTCTCGCTGCACTCTACTCTAATTACTACTAACAAATTCCTCTACACTAACGCCCCTCAATCGCATCTCAACTCAAAGAGTTTCCGAACATCTTCAATGCTTGCTCAATGCATCAAAGCCCTGAACTCCTACCAAACGCTTCAGGTCTTATTTTCGTGCTCCCTCTACCAAGTTAATTGCATTGAAGGCTGATTTGGTCTCTGAAAACTCGGCCAAACTCCAGAAAATCCTTACTACAACTTTTATTTAACTCCAACACGTACCATGCTGATGCACGTACCATGAAGAGCTCATCACTTCTATGCTTCATGAATCTGCTCGAACCGCTTCATTAGCATCATGCTATATGGGCCCCTAAAAGGCGCACCAGCACCGCCCAATGCGTTTATCCTGTTCTCCTACATTTCCGACTTCCACCGCACCCCTATGAAGCAGAGCACCTCTCAATGCACTCTGTTGATAACTGGAACAACAACGGCCTGCTGAGTACCCTTATAGACTGATCCGTTTGCCTCCCTCTTCACGAAAAGCACTACTCTACCTCACCAACTCACCATCACAAATTGGCTCCTTCCACCTGATATCAGGCCATTAGCGATCTCAATACGGTCCTAAATACCTCCGCAAACATCGGTACACACGCTCAGGCCACCTGTCCAAACCCTTAGACTGCGTCAAATAACAAATCTCACCTTAAACCACAGTACAAACCCCCGAAAACCCCCGGCCTCTTCCGTCATCGACGACCTATTTGCCTATGCAATCGAAAGAGAGCAAACACATCTACCTCTCGGTCTAATTTCAGCCCCCAAATCGCACTCGTTTCGTCGCTACAGCCCATTCTTTATCGCGTTTTAGCTACTTCTCGCCTTTTTTAATTACATTTTCCCGTTTTTAATTGTAACTTTTTCAACTCAATCCACCACACCTTGCCCAATGTCCCCCGCATCCTCTTCACCTTCTCAGCGGCGTCTCGCTGCACTCTACTCTAATTACTACTAACAAATTCCTCTACACTAACGCCCCTCAATCGCATCTCAACTCAAAGAGTTTCCGAACATCTTCAATGCTTGCTCAATGCATCAAAGCCCTGAACTCCTACCAAACGCTTCAGGTCTTATTTTCGTGCTCCCTCTACCAAGTTAATTGCATTGAAGGCTGATTTGGTCTCTGAAAACTCGGCCAAACTCCAGAAAATCCTTACTACAACTTTTATTTAACTCCAACACGTACCATGCTGATGCACGTACCATGAAGAGCTCATCATTCTATGCTTCATGAATCTGCTCGAACCGCTTCATTAGCATCATGCTATATGGGCCCCTAAAAGGCGCACCAGCACCGCCCAATGCGTTTATCCTGTTCTCCTACATTTCCGACTTCCACCGCACCCCTATGAAGCAGAGCACCTCTCAATGCACTCTGTTGATAACTGAACAACAACGGCCTGCTGAGTACCCTTATAGACTGATCCGTTTGCCTCCCTCTTCACGAAAAGCACTACTCTACCTCACCAACTCACCATCACAAATTGGCTCCTTCCACCTGATATCAGGCCATTAGCGATCTCAATACGGTCCTAAATACCTCCGCAAACATCGGTACACACGCTCAGGCCACCTGTCCAAACCCTTAGACTGCGTCAAATAACAAATCTCACCTTAAACCACAGTACAAACCCCCGAAAACCCCCGGCCTCTTCCGTCATCGACGACCTATTTGCCTATGCAATCGAAAGAGAGCAAACACATCTACCTCTCGGTCTAATTTCAGCCCCCAAATCGCACTCGTTTCGTCGCTACAGCCCATTCTTTATCGCGTTTTAGCTACTTCTCGCCTTTTTTAATTACATTTTCCCGTTTTTAATTGTAACTTTTTCAACTCAATCCACCACACCTTGCCCAATGTCCCCCGCATCCTCTTCACCTTCTCAGCGGCGTCTCGCTGCACTCTACTCTAATTACTACTAACAAATTCCTCTACACTAACGCCCCTCAATCGCATCTCAACTCAAAGAGTTTCCGAACATCTTCAATGCTTGCTCAATGCATCAAAGCCCTGAACTCCTACCAAACGCTTCAGGTCTTATTTTCGTGCTCCCTCTACCAAGTTAATTGCATTGAAGGCTGATTTGGTCTCTGAAAACTCGGCCAAACTCCAGAAAATCCTTACTACAACTTTTATTTAACTCCAACACGTACCATGCTGATGCACGTACCATGAAGAGCTCATCACTTCTATGCTTCATGAATCTGCTCGAACCGCTTCATTAGCATCATGCTATATGGGCCCCTAAAAGGCGCACCAGCACCGCCCAATGCGTTTATCCTGTTCTCCTACATTTCCTGACTTCCACCGCACCCTATGAAGCAGAGCACCTCTCAATGCACTCTGTTGATAACTGGAACAACAACGGCCTGCTGAGTACCCTTATAGACTGATCCGTTTGCCTCCCTCTTCACGAAAAGCACATACTCTACCTCACCAACTCACCATCACAAATTGGCTCCTTCCACCTGATATCAGGCCATTAGCGATCTCAATACGGTCCTAAATACTCCGCAAACATCGGTACACACGCTCAGGCCACCTGTCCAAACCCTTAGACTGCGTCAAATAACAAATCTCACCTTAAACCACAGTACAAACCCCCGAAAACCCCCGGCCTCTTCCGTCATCGACGACCTATTTGCCTATGCAATCGAAAGAGAGCAAACACATCTACCTCTCGGTCTAATTTCAGCCCCCAAATCGCACTCGTTTCGTCGCTACAGCCCATTCTTTATCGCGTTTTAGCTACTTCTCGCCTTTTTTAATTACATTTTCCCGTTTTAATTGTAACTTTTTCAACTCAATCCACCACACCTTGCCCAATGTCCCCCGCATCCTCTTCACCTTCTCAGCGGCGTCTCGCTGCACTCTACTCTAATTACTACTAACAAATTCCTCTACACTAACGCCCCTCAATCGCATCTCAACTCAAAGAGTTTCCGAACATCTTCAATGCTTGCTCAATGCATCAAAGCCCTGAACTCCTACCAAACGCTTCAGGTCTTATTTTCGTGCTCCCTCTACCAAGTTAATTGCATTGAAGGCTGATTTGGTCTCTGAAAACTCGGCCAAACTCCAGAAAATCCTTACTACAACTTTTATTTAACTCCAACACGTACCATGCTGATCACGTACCATGAAGAGCTCATCACTTCTATGCTTCATGAATCTGCTCCAACCGCTTCATTAGCATCATGCTATATGGGCCCCTAAAAGGCGCACCAGCACCGCCCAATGCGTTTATCCTGTTCTCCTACATTTCCCGACTTCCACCGCACCCTATGAAGCAGAGCACCTCTCTAATGCACTCTGTTGATAACTGGAACAACAACGGCCTGCTGAGTACCCTTATAGACTGATCCGTTTGCCTCCCTCTTCACGAAAAGCACATACTCTACCTCACCAACTCACCATCACAAATTGGCTCCTTCCACCTGATATCAGGCCATTAGCGATCTCAATACGGTCCTAAATACCTCCGCAAACATCGGTACACACGCTCAGGCCACCTGTCCAAACCCTTAGACTGCGTCAAATAACAAATCTCACCTTAAACCACAGTACAAACCCCCGAAAACCCCCGGCCTCTTCCGTCATCGACGACCTATTTGCCTATGCAATCGAAAGAGAGCAAACACATCTACCTCTCGGTCTAATTTCAGCCCCCAAATCGCACTCGTTTCGTCGCTACAGCCCATTCTTTATCGCGTTTTAGCTACTTCTCGCCTTTTTTAATTACATTTTCCCGTTTTAATTGTAACTTTTTCAACTCAATCCACCACACCTTGCCCAATGTCCCCCGCATCCTCTTCACCTTCTCAGCGCGTCTCGCTGCACTCTACTCTAATTACTACTAACAAATTCCTCTACACTAACGCCCCTCAATCGCATCTCAACTCAAAGAGTTTCCGAACATCTTCAATGCTTGCTCAATGCATCAAAGCCCTGAACTCCTACCAAACGCTTCAGGTCTTATTTTCGTGCTCCCTCTACCAAGTTAATTGCATTGAAGGCTGATTTGGTCTCTGAAAACTCGGCCAAACTCCAGAAAATCCTTACTACAACTTTTATTTAACTCCAACACGTACCATGCTGATCACGTACCATGAAGAGCTCATCACTTCTATGCTTCATGAATCTGCTCCGAACCGCTTCATTAGCATCATGCTATATGGGCCCCTAAAAGGCGCACCAGCACCGCCCAATGCGTTTATCCTGTTCTCCTACATTTCCGACTTCCACCGCACCCCTATGAAGCAGAGCACCTCTAATGCACTCTGTTGATAACTGAACAACAACGGCCTGCTGAGTACCCTTATAGACTGATCCGTTTGCCTCCCTCTTCACGAAAAGCACTACTCTACCTCACCAACTCACCATCACAAATTGGCTCCTTCCACCTGATATCAGGCCATTAGCGATCTCAATACGGTCCTAAATACCTCCGCAAACATCGGTACACACGCTCAGGCCACCTGTCCAAACCCTTAGACTGCGTCAAATAACAAATCTCACCTTAAACCACAGTACAAACCCCCGAAAACCCCCGGCCTCTTCCGTCATCGACGACCTATTTGCCTATGCAATCGAAAGAGAGCAAACACATCTACCTCTCGGTCTAATTTCAGCCCCCAAATCGCACTCGTTTCGTCGCTACAGCCCATTCTTTATCGCGTTTTAGCTACTTCTCGCCTTTTTTAATTACATTTTCCCGTTTTAATTGTAACTTTTTCAACTCAATCCACCACACCTTGCCCAATGTCCCCCGCATCCTCTTCACCTTCTCAGCGCGTCTCGCTGCACTCTACTCTAATTACTACTAACAAATTCCTCTACACTAACGCCCCTCAATCGCATCTCAACTCAAAGAGTTTCCGAACATCTTCAATGCTTGCTCAATGCATCAAAGCCCTGAACTCCTACCAAACGCTTCAGGTCTTATTTTCGTGCTCCCTCTACCAAGTTTAATTGCATTGAAGGCTGATTTGGTCTCTGAAAACTCGGCCAAACTCCAGAAAATCCTTACTACAACTTTTATTTAACTCCCAACACGTACCATGCTGATGCACGTACCATGAAGAGCTCATCACTTCTATGCTTCATGAATCTGCTCCGAACCGCTTCATTAGCATCATGCTATATGGGCCCCTAAAAGCGCACCAGCACCGCCCAATGCGTTTATCCTGTTCTCCTACATTTCCGACTTCCACCGCACCCCTATGAAGCAGAGCACCTCTAATGCACTCTGTTGATAACTGGAACAACAACGGCCTGCTGAGTACCCTTATAGACTGATCCGTTTGCCTCCCTCTTCACGAAAAGCACGTACTCCACCTCACCAACTCACCATCACAAATTGGCTCCTTCCACCTGATATGAGGCCATTAGCGATCTCAATAAGGTCCTTAATACCTCCGCAAACATCGTTGCACACGCTCAGGCCACCTGCCCAGACGCTTAGACTGCGTCAAATAACAAATCTCACCTTAAACCACAGTACAAACCCCCGAAAACCCCCGGCCTCTTCCGTCATCGACGACCTATTTGCCCTATGCAATCGAAAGAGAGCAAACACATCTACCTCTCGGTCTAATTTCTGCCCCCAAATCGCACTCCTTTAGTCGCCACAGCCCATTCTTTATCGCGTTTTAGCTACTTCTCGCCTTTTTTAATTACATTTTCCCGTTTTTAATTGTAACTTTTTCAACTCAATCCAGCACACCTCGCCCAACGTCCCCCCGCATCCTCTTCACCTTCTCAGCGGTCTCTCGCTGCACTCTAGAATCGATTGATGTAGAATCGGTGTTGAAACCATTGAAGTGGAGGACAAAAAGGTGGAGCAGGGTAGTTTGATCGAACAACATGGACAGTTCCCTGTAGTGCAGAAGCCGGAACCATCCCGTACCAAGGAGGTAACTCTACGATAGTCTCCGCTTTGGAATGACGAGGGAACGGAAGAGTGTGGTTCTTTTCATCGTTTGTAGCCCACCGTAAAGATATGCATTTCAATATGTGGTCGATGTTTGTTGCGGGGGGTAAAACCTCGAAATACCGGACGAATGCCACCTCTGGTGCGGTAAGTGCAGAATCAAGGAGAGATATTCGAATCAGAGCGACTACCTGGGCAACCCAAGTCTCTGAATCTTCTTTGCTTACCAATACAGTGGAAAACTTTGGCTCTCTACTGGGACCAAATGCTGGAGAAGCGATGACACGTTGGATGATGGGGTATTTGGGTCGTCGCAGCTTAAGTGCCTTAGAAGACGAATCGAAGTGTTCAAGAGTCGGAACGAAACCGCCTTTCACGAGGGCCGAATTCACCAGAGTTATCCTTGTCTTTTCTGGGAAGTATGTAATAGAGTGCTCATCCAGTGTTTCTTTCACGAGACTGAGGAAAGGAGGAAGGGCCTGTTCACCAATTTGGTCAAGAATCGACCTTGTGTCCGTACTTGACAACATCTCTCTAGCAGCAGTCCATGTTTTTGAACTGGACATACTTGAAAACAATGTTGAAGAGCTCGTAAAGTGAAAGAACTCCCTCTCATTGCAAACCGAGGAAGCTGTGTGGAAGTTCCTGGTAGACCTGGATTACGCTGGTAAGGAGTATTGCCATTCCATTGCTTTCTAACATGTCCGTGCTCAATGGAGCGAATAGTCTCCTCCACAGCCGTTGCTGTTCTTCTGGACGTCGTTTTGTAGTGTCTCTTAAATAGCAGGTGTGCATGTTCGTATATGCCTGCGTCGTAGTACTTGATACTTCCCAGACGGCGAATATCGTCCACGAGATGATCGAGAAGATGAAACTTCAGAGTTCCCAGTCTGGAGGGATGAAAATCCGCCAGAGTCTTTGTTGCGGAACGCTTGAAGGCTTCAATCGCCGAACTAAGACACAGGAGAGAGCTTTCAGTCCAATACGGGTCACGATTGTATCTGAATAAGGTCGAGAGCAAGTCCGAGTACTGAGAGAAAACGGTTGTGATTGGGGCAACGTCCTGTTCTCCACAGCATATGTTAAAGAATGCTCCTATGAAGGGGAAGACCATGTCAAGTGCTTTGTAGTTTTTGGCCTCCAGCATTCCACGGAGACCGTCTTTCGTGAAGATACCATTCAAAGATTTGTCTTTCTCCTGCGTGGAGAAATCGAT
The DNA here is from genome assembly GCA_022539475.1 of Gracilaria domingensis. Taxonomy (NCBI): domain Eukaryota; phylum Rhodophyta; class Florideophyceae; order Gracilariales; family Gracilariaceae; genus Gracilaria; species Gracilaria domingensis. The sequence goes on from VCMS01000035.1 coordinate 101,814, forward strand.
ATGTAAACCTTTGGCAGGAGAATCGCGTTCTATGGCAGCTAGAATTGCGTTTGCATGGTTCAGGAGTTGGGTGCGTATCGTTCGAAATGAACGCGATTCAGATGTTCCTATTGTGGTGCACAGGGTGTCTGACTGCAGTCTCTCGATTGTGGCCGTTTTTATCAGCTTTGAGATGCCGAGATGCAAGTTGTGTAATGGTTCGAATGAGAACAGACTGTATGGAGACAATCCCGGGATCATTCCAAGGCTTACGGAAGTTTCGAGGAACGAAGGAGTGAGAGATATGGAATTTGAACGCATCAGAGTATCCGCTTGAGATCTCCTCTCCCTCGCACGACGTGGACGTCTTTCCGCCTCGTCTTTTTGTGCATGTTGCAAGATAGCTGTGTATGTCTTTCGGATGCTTTTCGTGTGCTTTTGAGAACGTCCGTTGAATGAGGTGGGAATAGGACTGCATAAAGATGAGCGAGGGGCTTTGCATCTATGACACGGGCTTTCCGTTTTGGTCCCATGAAGAATGGACAGAATGTTCTTAGCCTCAGGAATATCCGCACAATAACTTGCAAGCAGAGGATGGCACACTCGACTTAGTTTGTCTTCGCCGATGAACTGAAAACCTTTCTGCGTGAGATTTAAAATGGGCTCCAGGACTTGACGAAGAGATTCTTGAAGGATTTGCATCCTGGACTCGCGCAGAGACTTGCTAGAAACGAATGGCATTGCGTCTGCTTCAGATGCAGAAACCTCGATCAGTGTGGTAGGGAAGTATGCCACTACTGTGAGGTCATCACGGATGCACTTACGGCGAAGCTCGTCGGAGAAGTTGAGAAATATGAGGTGAAGAGGATAGGCGGTAACCGATGTTTGCTTTAGAGTTGTTGAAGACTTATCGGTGTATACCTGCAGAAGACCTACGAAAGATTCACTGTAACTTATTTCTTGGGAGTACCACACTATTCTACCATCCAAAGAGCCCATGACCATTTCCTTAAGTTTTGAGGCGGCGTCTCTTGCGAGAGAGCCGGACATGGGGTGAGATATTCTCGTGGAGTGGGTCTGAGGTATAGGGTGGAAGAATGTGTTTTCGTTGTTAGCCAACTGGAGCTGTTTCACAAGTGTCTGAACGGGGTCTCTCGTGTAGAGGGTGGCGCTGAACTTACATCCTTCTGGCGAGACAGTTCTTCGATTGAAACCGTCCTTTGAGGCGTATCGTTCGAAAATGGCGTTCTTCAGTTCTGTACAACGCTTGGAACTTGTTATGGTCTCGTTGAATCGCTTTTGCGAAAATCGCGGGTCCCGAAGTAGCCCAATTAGCTCGTCTGCCTCACGATGACCAAGGTTGGAAGCTACTGAAGCCAGACAAACCGTGAGATAATCCATATGCACATCACCGAGGGCCTCCTCAGAAGGCACTGGGCGGGAACTGCTTCCGTGTTCTCGCTCTAATGAAGCGGGACTCGGGGAAGGAGAAACACAATGCAAAGTTTCCGGAATGGGAGGGGCGCACGGAGTGGGATCGACGATGTCCTCGGACACCGGAGGCTCGGGAAGGCGACAAGGGGCAGTGACCGTTTGGGAAGATGCGGGCGCGGGCGCGGAAAGCTTGCGACGCTTGCTTCTCCGAATGGGCCGCCTATTGTCGTCTTCCAGCGCTGCTTTCAGACGAAACGGGCAATGGTTGACATGCTGTTGAAGAGATAAGACTCCTCGGCGAGTAACGAAGGGGCACCCAGTAGACCATGGGAAGAAGAAATGAAGGAGAAACGACGACAATGACTGCAAGGGAAGGTCGTCCAAAGGGAGAAGGAGGTCGAGCGACAGTCAAGATCGACGTCAAGATGAGAACGGAGAATATATTTTGAGTTTAAATCACGTGCTTTCGTTCAAAAAGGAACGTAGGTACACGTCGACCTCAACACAAGGGTGTACTTCTCGTATTATCTACCACTGGTTATAAACCTGTGGTTTCGCAACGTTGTACGCTGTACAACTGTCCAATCTCGCACAGAAAAATAAATCTCTCCCTCCGCCGCCGCCGCCGCGCCTCCGGCGTCCGACCTACCGTTACCGTCGCGCGTTCTACTCCGCCGGAGTAGAACGCGAAGATGTGGATGGCACGGATCACGAGCGGCGCTCCGTCGTACCTTTCTCCGCCCTCGCACTCGCTACGAAGTAGAGTGCGGGAGAGAATGAAGTACGCTTCATGTCCGCCTAATGGAGGCCTCCATAAAGCGGACATCACCCGCATCCGTAATTCCGTGCAGTCTTTCCGTGCAGTCTTTTCGTGCGTGCTTCCATATCCTTCTACGTATCTTTTTTCTAAACTAACTAATCCTCACCACGTCTCTTCGCGCTCTGCGACATGTAAACGGCAGGAAAAAGGGTTTGGGTTACTTGTGCGAGTTACTAGGTCCCTCGACTTTTCTAGCGCAACGTTTCTGTTTTGCTCTATCAATGGTACGTTCCATCGCATTTCAAATGTATCCAACGGAGCATTGACTAACTTATGGATCCTTTCTGCTTGCGTATACAGGTAAATGACCAATTTCATTTCGTCTCTCAAGATCGATCTCTGGCTGTTCGGGATAAGCGATTCTGGTACTTGGTTGGGACATAGGCTGCTCTCTCGTTTATCGCATCTTGCGGTATGTTTGCTGCATGGGCATTCTTGGTGTCCTTGCTTGTGAGTTCTCGCTTTGACACCTTTCGCGCTTTACGATGAATGGATTGTTGGTAATCTAACCGATCCCTTTCCTTTTTCTTCTTCCGTTTACGAGTTACTAGGTCCCTCGACTTTTCTAGCGCAACGTTTCTCTTTTGTTTTATCAATGGTACGTTCCATCGCATTTCAAATGTATCTAACGGATCATTGAGTAACTTATGGATCCTTTCTGCTTGCGTATACAGGTAAATGACTTTTGATGCGGACGTAGCTCACGAGTTGCAGGTGCAGGTTCCTCAAGTAGGGAACCATGCATCTGGGCATGGTTCCCTATATGAGGAACGGAGAGGATGAGGCGCTTCGCGCCTCATCCTCTCGGAGTGCGTATTTGTTCTACCGATACAGCACTATGGTGGAGGTGCAGTCTGCGGCATCTGCCGCAGATTGCGCCTACACCCGCTCCATCATGTGGAAATGGTACATGTAATATAGCGAAGTAGTGGTTAGCAAAAGCGGTCGATAGAAGAATAGATACGAATAAAACAGTATGATTTCATAATGGGCATCATCTGTACTAGCACCAGTATTCCATGCGTTGCAGGGTATCATTCCGCAGAAGCTATCGTGTAATGTGCACCTTAATGGAAACTGAACCTAGACTTCGCGAAATACCGTTCAGGTAGCCCTCGACTAAAGAACTAGCATGAGTGGAAAAAACCCACCAGTATTTACTGCACAGCGATTCTGGACGACCCAAGCAATTATCTCCAAATTTTGAAATAATTGATCTCGATATTTTTTCAAAAACTTTACTGGACGACCCTTGCCAATTTCTGGACGACCCTCGCCAAAAACTAGCATCTGCAAGAGATAGACGTCATTTTTTGTTTTTTTTGGCCCGCAAGGTTATTTTATTTTAATTTCTTTTATTACACTTGTCAAAAATGTGCATGTCTTTTCTTTTTGTGGAAAGGCCCTAAGAGCATGTCTATCAGTAACGTCAAATCGCTAGATTGCCAATTGTTTAGCTTAAGCACTCGAAATGTCATCTATATCAGTTACCGTAAACTTAAAGTAAAATGCCATCGAGCTATGTCCAATGCCAAATCGCATAAGATTTGGCAAGACTTCTATCTTTGCAGCCAAATCTCATAGCCACTCAAACGCTGCCACCTCGAACTGCTGTACTTTTCGAGATTCGAACAGCCCGATCGCCTCGGCGCGCAACACGTCGTCCACCACCTCCATGCCGCGCCGCCACGCAAGGAAGCGTCGCTGACCGGGCTGCTACGATGAAAACGTGCATAACGGAATATGAAAACGAACTAGGTTTTATTGGAAGCAAGTCAGACGCATCATGGCTAGAGGGCTAGGTGCAGGGGTGACAAATGTAAGTCAGGCCGAAAGGATAGCCTGAGCTTATGAACAAGACGAAGGGTCAACGAACGGAAAGGCGATCTCAAGCACATCATGGACAAGGCCAGACCAACACCAATACCTCGCACGAAATGCTCAGGTAAATCGTTGAGATTCTCTTTCCACGCTTAAGGAGGAAATCGTGCAACGCGCCTTCGCATGCCAACAACTGTGCTTCGACACGTTCTTTGGCTGGCTCTTCGTCTTCCTCTGCGAGCGCGGCGAGCTCTTTGTCTTTCATGGAATCCGGCGTGACCTCCTTCGCTTCCTATTCAATAACGCAAGTCGACCTCGCCGTCGGAACATCGGATCGATCTGTGTCATCGTCCGTAACGTGGGCCAGTACTTCTTTCGCAGTCGACATCGTGACGAAGATTTTAGAAGAATATGGTAAAGGCATACGGGGCAGCTTCGGTGACGAGGGCAGGAGTGGCCTCGCATGCAAAAAGATATTGTTATGAACGGACAGGACGGCTGCAACATTTGATCATGCACGAATACGCAAGACCATCGGCTTCTAGCCATGTTGGCAAGTAATGTACGACGAAATAGGATCAAGCCGACGAAATGTCAAACATGGGCAACACCCGAAGAACCACTGGGCAATCAACCAACCAGATCAACAACAACCAACCACCGACCTACATAACGGAGAACTATACGTCGACAACACTACATGCTATGGATGGTGAGCATCACTAGGGTATTTATGACTACACGGTGAGCAAGTTACAACTTAGGGTATACGAACCACAAGAATTGTAGATATAAACCCCCTAGTTCGAGACTTCGCAGCCAACTTGACTCTGGCAGAATACTTCCTCCCTCACGACGACCCACCAACCCTCTCTCATCTTTCTCCATCTCTGTTGTCGACCCTCTCCTTTGGCATCCCCACTTCCCTTTAGCACGGTCTGTGCTTCTCTGCCATCAACCATCTCCCCCCGCTTTTCTTTTTCTCTACGGGCGGCCCGGTCTCCCACCCCACTTCCCTGAAGTTGTAGTGTGTTGCCCTCCGTTGGGCTCGTGTGCATATTGCGACGGGTTTAAGCGTACCGACCCCCTTGTTCCACCCACGAACTTAAGACGTGCGGTGCATCGACTAGATACTTGGCCTGCGTCTTTGTCGTCGGTTGTTGGTTTCGACGTAAACATTGAGACAGACCGTGTTGCTTCAGTTCTGTTGTTCGGCCATTGCGTTTATCGCTGAGCTACGATATTATCTCTCCCCCTTTTAGGCTGTTAGTCTCGAGCATTTCTTTTGGTGCTCTCCTTGGGTTCGTCACCACCCGCGCCGTTCCGTCTGATTACGAAAAATGGCGTCTACAACGAGCGAAAGCTATTCATCGCAAATGATATCTGCATAAACCGCGAAAAAGATGTCCCTACCGTCTTTATAACTAGCTAGGCAACTTCACAGATTATTTCTTTTGGAACATCACAACTACCTTTCAGAGCAGTCTGGGTTTTCTTGCAACAATCTTTCTACATGCACTTGAAATCCAAGAGTCTTGGTCTTTCTCTTAACAATTGCTCTCTCTACCGCTTATTGTGCTACTCTTTTCGAAGCCGATCTTGTACGTCGATGTCGTCATAAAGGTTCTACAAGATAAGGATTCTAACAAACGTGGGTTTTTCTGTAAGCAATCTGTGCCTGTGTAACTTAGTCTTCCCGCGTAGCTGCAGTACTCTAGTTGAAAATCTCTAGGTAACTGATCTTTGCTGGTCTGCGAGACGTTGTGACTAGCGGAACGCTAGTTTTGGCTTTGGCCGGAGCAAAGCCTCTAGTATTTGTTTTTGGTTTTTCGTTGTAACCATGACTGCGTTTTAAACGTTAAAACGACGTTTACAGAAAAATTATAGAAGATGCTAACTTTGTTTTGCGGTTCTTTTTGTGCGGTTGAGAATGTAGAGCAAACCCTTGCGACTAGCGCAATGGGGGATCCTCCACTAGGATGTCCGAGTCCCACTCCCTAATAGGGCAGACTCAGCGGAAGAGCCCTCTGTCCGTACTCGTGTCGAGTGACAAGCCGTGTGTAAGACCGGAGACGGTGACTGGATATACCGACAGAGGTGAAAACAGAGAAGGAAATAGTGACCAAAAGTGGTGAGGAAACCCAGAGAAAGGGGGAAAGAAAGGGGAAAGGAACAGAGATCCCTCCAGGGAAACCAACCCAGAGCGGAGCAAGGCCCGTGCCAACCGGCGGAAACAGGGCCGGAAGCGGAGCGACACACCACAGTGGTGCCGAAATAAACCCAATACTGGGGCGGAAACGATACCTGAACCAGGGGAAACAAACAGAAAGAATGTGCCTCACAGGGACACGCCGTGTACAAAACGGAACAAACAACAAACAGAAACAACAAACAACAACAACAATAACAACAGAAATATACCTGGTAAGGGTTCCTAGGTGATCCTGAGGGGATAGTTATGCAAGAACCACACGTGGTCACTGGCCCGAAGAGGATGTAAACCTACGAAGGTTGCATGAACTAGAACAAAGCCTTGGGTTGAAGAAGGCGGCCTCAGTTGGCCATTTACTTAGAGGCTCAAGGGTGCGATCACCCGAGCATATATACTACTACTACAGTAACCGACAACTACGGTGCACACCTCCCGAGGTCCGTACACGTGGACAACCCACTGTCAGGGTGCCAGATACTTCCTAGCGGAGATGGCACAAATATCTAAATGCCAGATCCAACACGTGGACTACTACAATACCTACCAATAGGTTCCAATATCCAATCCACCTAGCAAGGTTCCACAAAACACACAAGAATTCTCCCAATTATTGGGGCCAGAGTCCACATCACAACACACCTTCCCAAAGGGATTCCATCTCCTCAGAGCAAGACAAATAGTGCCCCAGTACGGGACGGCATTGCTCCACAGAGAAAAGGAGTGGTTGCATCGAAAAATATGGGTACGGGATCGGGGTAAATCAGAAAATCTGTGTTCGTGGGGGAATGGCTCGTCGTTTGTGCGTTTTGGATTTTATTAGTATTGATTTACATTTGTGGCGATCTAATTTGATGGTTTAGTGGGGAGCTGTAGTTGTCTTCAGACACGTTGCGGTTCTTTTTAGCGACATACACAAATCTTATGTTAACAAATTCTTTGGCCTTTAGTATCAAAAGCGTTTGCTAAAATCTGTTTGAAGTATTCGCGCATGTTTTTGTTTGATTAGAACAAAATCATTTATAGCAAAGCTCTTATTCACAACCGGGCTGAGCTAAAGTAGAGCTAATGAGCGCTTTTGCACAAGTAAAAGATACATGTTGGCCATCAAAAACTCCTTTTGGGATGTTCTAATCTTCCATTTGGTACATGTCTGAATTCTACGGCTTATATATAGAACTAAGTACTTCTCTTTGAAAAAAGTAGTAAACAGCAAAATAAAGAGAAATACATATGCGCCGTGTTACACGGCGCAGTTTGGTCACTTTTCGAAGAGACATCTCACAATGGATCAAAACCCATCCAACAAATTAAAATTGAGCAGAACAAAAATCCTTGTAGAAGGTGAATTGGGGTATGCACCTAACGTAGTGCCCAAATTGTGCATATGTCTTACTAACAGTCTATACGAAACTTCATTAGATATGTCCAAACTGTTGGTAGCAATAAAGAGATTGCATGATCTCGTTGTTGACTTGGTTTCTGAACATTGGCCACATGAATAGGTTTTTGTTTTAGATTCAACAAGAAAACCGGAAAAAGCAAATTAAACCTTGAGCGCTCAAACCTGTTTCGTTTCGGGCCGTGCGGCTGCACAAAGACATGTAAAGTTATTATTATTTTGTTCGTCATTTCAAACTGTTGGTGAATCAAAAGGATTAAATTTATAAACAATTTTACACGTACATCAATTAAAATTTTGTATACCAAATTCGATTTCAATTGCATTTTTTAAAAGTAAGTTATGTAGAAAAATTTGAACAAACGTTTACTGTCCCCTATCATATTGAATGTTTCAAACTCTTCCTTGGTACAGAAATGTAGTGCAACGTGTGGTGCAATCCCACGAGTGGGCAAACAAGAGCCGCGTCGCGGAAGGCGCACCTACAGGGTGTTCGAGACCTGCTCTCTATAGAGGTAGATGCAGCAGTAGAACCCTCTGATAGGGCCAGCGCAATGCCGGGTGTAAGTCCGGGTGGCCCCGATCTGAGCGTGCAGTCAGAGGTGAAGGGGAAGAATCGGCGTAGGTATCCGGTTGTTCCGGCGAGCCACAGCGAGTGGAGATATCCAGCCTAACGGTAGGGAATGACAGGGGATCAGCAAACAAGCCGCACTGCGGAGCACTGACTCGTGATAAACGGGAATAAGTCCCGAGACTAGTGGGCAAAAACCTGTATAACAGGGCAGAGAAACGAGAGCCGTATGACGGAAATAATAACGAAGGAACAACAAAAGATGCCGTAACGACGGTCTAGGACTCCTCAGTGGTAGAGGTCGGATGACTAGCCCGGAATTGTGGCGGCTTGCCCGGTTAGGGACGTAGACCGTTCACAAGCGGCAAGAAAGTCAGAGCCAGAAGCCTCCTTGAGGTTTACTTCCCGTACAGTGGCGGCAAGTGCCGCCACTTATATACGGCACTTGAAAATATCAATTGAAATATCTAACTATCCGGCGATGCCGGCCAATGCACTACAGGTGTGCCCCCGTGGCAGGCTTGCCACGGCGCCCCCGCTATCGGGCCAACTTGGCACACGTGTGCAGAAATACTACCCTTCCTAGGCATACCCCAAAATAGGGCCACTACCCCAGTAGCCTCTCATAATCTGAGGTTTCGAAGCCGGTAACGGATCAACAAACTGTGAAAAAGACCTCGGTGCATCCCCACAAAGGGCTTTTTGATCTACACAACGCTCATCTATGAGAAATGTCGCTGGACTTAGCCCTAATTTCCGTTCACGGGTTTGCCTGGTACTCACCAGTATATGACTAGTAGTAACTAGTGGTTGCCATCGAGATGGTTTGGACACGTGGAACACGGTGGAGCTGATCGGAGGTTGGCCACTACACGTAGGCGTTTGCCACAATTAGTGGGATGTTTAGTTAATGATATTTATTAATTTAGTGAGGACTCTACTTAGTGCGACGGCGTCGCCGCCGTCGCACCAGTAAAGTTCCCCAACCAGGGTGATTCTACTTGAAGGATCTTGGCTCTAACCACTCTCGCCTTCGGCGGTGCACAACTCCTTATCGGAGGGACTCCCCGTGGTCACGGTGCGGCTATCCACCCTGCGTCCCCGCAGAACACAACGTTGGGAGTGTTTCACCTTTCTGTTTGTGTTCGACCCTGTATAGGAAATACCCCGTCGATACGCCGTACCTCTCTCATCTCTTTCTCTTTCCCTCTCTTTCTCTTTCCCAATTCTGTGGTTTCGTCCCTTTTTCGAGGCTGCTACACTTACGTGTGAGTTACACTTCTCTGCTCAACTCCCAACGCTCCGTCGTGACGGTTTAGCCCCAATCTTACACCCGGCTAGTTGTGCCATTCCAAAGAGGCTCTGTTATCGGGATTGTCCTTAGTGGAGGAAGATCCCGAACGTCTTCGTGGTATTTTCCTGCTTGCAGACATTGCACTACAAGAAAGCCTTGCATTCATCAAAAATTACCAATTCTGTTCCAGTTCAGCACCTATGCTCAAATGCTTAGCATGATACGCTTTTGAAGTTGCAATTCATAAATTTCAGCTTCTAAAAGCTTTACATATTAGAAACTATAGTATTAGTGCAATATTTGTGTTAAAGATTGAAGTTTTGTATCAATAGTTCTGTTTTAAAGTTTTACAAAAAGAATAGTTTTCTCAACGTGGAAGAATTCTAAGCAGTCCACCTTGTCATGCATATCGAAAATATGGATGTCCTGCTTGGAATAATATTGAAGAGTATATCTAGATTTTATAGAATCTAACCAAACTCCACAAAGGAGCTTTGCGGTTTTTCCTTAGAGAAGCTCGCCTGTTACTCTTTTGTTGGAACTGTATAATTTTAGACATTTACGTGTTGATTTTTGACAGCGTTTTTGCAACTCTCTGTTTTCAAAATGCTTTTAATCGAGTATTTTACAAAAGCCAAAAAAGGGACTGTCTATGAAACATTATTATGACGATCAGAGCAACCAACCTCTCTCTATACATATTTAATTATTATGCTTAGACTATTACGTGGCCAGTTACGTGGCTACCAAATTATTATGCGGTCCTCTCCGGTTTTGTTATTAGTAGTATGAAAGGGATAGAACTTGCTCTGGTCTACCAGGAGAGTTCATCCAAGCCCAATTACAACCACCATCTTTATAGTTGTGAGCCCTCATCGCAATATTCGCTGCCCCTCTATTTGATCTTGCCGCTACCACTAAGGTCATTCATGTCAGTATTCTATTCAAGTTTTTTTATTTTATTCGAATTATGCCGCCGCCTCAACGTTCTAGATACAGCTGGGATATCAAATCCCCACCGTGGACAGAGGGAATTAGCGACCAATGGTTATATTATGAATCCGTTATTTTATGGAAAGAGTTTCATGATGCATTGGATACATCAAACAACAACAGAAGTCCAGCAAAATTGCAAGGTATTGTTTTATTATCTCAACTAGAAGGCCGTGCCCGAGATTTGGCATCAAAACTAGAAGTGGAAGATCTGAAGACTGAAAATGGTGCAATTACATTGGCTTAATGTATTTATAAACAGGATTCTCTATCACGGACTAGGGACATTTACGAACGGTTTCGCAAATTATTACGCAGAAGAAGGTAACACCGTGAAGCCTGTCATATTTTTGAACAACGCTTCTAAGCTGCTGTATGTAGATTTCACGACGCATGCGGTGCATTTAGTCTTCCGGACGAGCTTTTGGCTTTTATTTTATTGGAGAATTCCGAAATATCTGCTACACATCGGCTTTCTATTCTAGCGTCAGTTACACCTAAAGGAAACAATGAACCTAATGTTAAGAAGGGAGATGATTCTAAGAAGGATATTATGAGTTTAATTAATTATGATGACGTTGCATCTCTCATTCGAAGTTCAGATAAAATGATGGACCAAATATCCAAGATCATTACAGCCTATAGTTCTAAAGTTCGAGGACGGTTACCTAAAGAAGAATTTGAAAATTTGAAAAAGACCTCGAAGTGCCATCGATGCCATGAGACTGAACATTGGGCTTATGAAGCATCTAAATGCTTATATCACCCTTCAAACCAAACTTTTGATCGTAATGCACCACCTCCAAAACCTTCAAAACCGTCAGCCAATAACTTTATTCTTTCTGATTAGGGTATTTAGATTTTGATTTTATTGTGGTGGCGGTTTAGGGGTACGTGTCCCGGGGATCTCCTGGGACACCCTCCGGAATTTTTTCGCCAACTCGTCCTCATCGGCAACCGATCGTGTGCGAAAGTCGCCGCGCCGGCGGGCGCGGCGCATCATGGACACGCTCTGGCAGCTGGCGCGGCACAGCAATCAAGTCGCCGCACCGGCGGTCCCGGCGCATCGTGGAGACGCCGCGCCGGCTGGCGCGGCACCGCAGTCAAGTCTCCGCGTCAGCGGGCGCGGCGCATCATGGAAACGTCGCGCCGGCTGGCGCGGCACCCTAAGCAAGTCGCCGCGCCGGCGGGCGCGGCGCATTATGAAGACGCCGCGCTGGCGTGGCGCAAAACAGAGTAGGCGTGCCGGCTGCCGTGGCGCAGTCAGGAGACGACGCGCCGCGCCACGCCGGCCCGTTGCATAAGGATAAGAGACGTGTGCTACTACTGGCGATGCTAGGCATAAGCGGAACACGTTTATTCGCAAGGCAAAAGCGGGGGTATGAAGAAAGCAAGCTGTGAAGCAGAGCGGTAGGCCCAATACTCAGTGGAGATAACTCAAGTTGCGGCGGATTGGTGCGAGGCCCCCCCTCCGTTCCTGCTCCATGAGTCGTCACTCGTCTTCTGCTTCTTGATGGCAGGAGGGCCAGCGCTACCGACCGTGTCGCGCGCCACCTGGCGCACCCTGTTCACCACGGCAGTGCGACGCGATGAACGTCGCGCGAACGCGGCGAGCGTTAGACCGAAACCCAGGCCACGCACAAACAAAGCCAGCAGAGCCTGTACACAGTCATAAAGGTCTACTGCCTCTCTCGCTTCACCAGACAACAGGCGATACAGGACGAGCTCAAAGTCCGCGATTTCGGCTTCAACCCGTTCCTCAATATCGGTAGCGAGATCTGCTTCGGCTTCCTCGTTAGCAACGGCATCACTACCGACCTCTTCCGCTTCATGCTCTATCAATGTGGACCGTGCACGCGGAACGGTAGGATTGTCCGTATCATCATCGGTGACCGTATCTAGAGCTTGCTTAGCAGACATTTTTCAATGACCCAGGGAGGGGCTGAACTTCAGATGAAGAAAGAACCAACGTGACTCGCGGCGAGAGACGGTATCATGAGGTAGTTATACCAGGAAGCAACAGAATATCAGATGATTCTGACAAGATGCATCCAAATAACCATCACGCCAAGGAAACTTTGGCCAACCCCCATGCACCATAACGAAGCAGCTTAAACTGACATTATGGTGTGTCATGGAATTGAGAAGTACCTAAACAAGACAACTTGTTTTATGCCCAATTAAGGAAACGTCAAGGAAATTCGTGCTGCGCCTTGAAGGGTTGGAATATAGAAAACAAGCAACATCAGAAGACATGACAAAATCCTAGGTTCTACATAAACCCCCGAGTTGTAGCGCCAGTCTCGAACTCGACTCGGGCAGACCACTTCTCCCCTCACGACGACCCCCCAACCCTCTCTCATCCCTTTCCCTCTCTGTCGTGGACCCTCTCCTTCGGCATCCCCACTTCCCTTTAGCACAGTCTGTGCTTCCTTGCCATCAACCTTCTCCCTCTCCCCCTTTCTTTCTCTCTACGGGCGGCTCGGTCTCCCGCCCCCCCTTCCTTGAAGTTGTAGTGTGTGGCCCTCCGTTGGGCTCGTCTGCACACTGCGACGGTTCTCATCGTACCGACGCCCTTGTTCCCCCTACGAACGTGGGACGTGCGGTGCATCTGCTAGCTACTTGGCCTGCGTCTCTGTCGTCGGTTGCTGATTTCGACGTGAACATTGAGACAGGCCTTGTTGCTCTAGTTCTGTTGTTCGGCTGTTGCGTTTATCGCTGAGCTACCGTATTATCTTTTGCCGTTCAGACTGGAACTCTCGGGCATTTGATGTGTTGCTCTTCTTGGGTTTGTCACCACCCGCACCGTTCCGTTTAATTACGAAAAATGGCGTCCACATGGTACTCTCGAGGAGGGTCTGGTTCTCCTGATTCTGGTGTGATTTCCTTCGATGGTTCTGCCGTCGACGTAAGGAAGTTCTGTTTTACTTTGAGAATGTCGCTAGCCCCAACGAAGAGGATAGTGTTCGGGCTATGAGTTGCTCGGCTATCTTGAGGGTGAAGCGTTTGACTTCTACTATGACAACTATGCTGTTGATGGCTCTCTTTCGAATGAAGCGAAGGACTATCAGAATGTAAAGCTTGCTTTGATCGAACGTTTCGGTGCAATCAAGGAACCGGCGGAGAGGATTCGTCGGGCAGTTTCGGCGCGTTTAGATTACGTCGATCTGCTAGGGTCCTTGAAGAAGATGGAATCTTTCTTCGAACAGGCAGGTTTTTACTCGAAGGCTAAATTCGGGGTACTACAAAACGCCGTCATGGAGTTTGCAGATCTTGCGCAGTTCGTCATATTCCGTGGAGCAGATGACTATGAATCGTTGAAGGCCCTCGTTAAGGACTTTGTTGGCGGAAAGAAAGCTCTCGGGTCGTATTGTACCCTCAACGCTTTCCCGCCGGTGAAGCATATTCTTCAAAGTTCTAAGGAGCCTGCTCGTACAAGTCCGCTGGATTCGAAAGTTGATCAGTTGGCCGACCAGATGGCACAGTTGCACCTCTTAGTGAAGAAGACTCAGAGTGCTGCGACTGCCACCGGACGTCAGGATACGGAAAGAGTTTGTTCGTATTGCAGCCAACCCAGTCACTTTGCGGCACGTTGTGAACTTAATCCACATCGAGGCACACGATGTGGTAATTGTGGCAAGTTAGGTCACCCTACAGCTACGTGCTGGAGGAAGAATAACACCAATGTTGTGCGAAAAGTTGCATTTGAAGATGTGAAGTCCGAATCAGAGAGAGAAAAGTCGCTGAGTCAGAAACGAGGTTCCCAAGACACAGGCGAGAACCAAGTCTCAGTTGTGATTGCTGATCCTTCTGATGATGAAGATCCCGTTACAACCGCAAAAAGAGACGCGGAAGGGGAGCCTCTGCCCAAGCAACCACGAACTGGCCCTCTCTCAGGGATTTCTCCCGTAATGTTTCCCGACTCCCACACTACCAGGACTGCCTCCGAGCGAGCCAAAGACCCTCCCAAGAAGTCGACAAGGACTAGGAAAGGCACTGGGAAGAAGTCTAAAAGGAAGTCCCGGAGAGTAAAGATCCAAGAACACGTTGGGAAATATAACATTTACGAAGAATTGGCGAAAGCCCCTTCTGGCATCACTTTTAGTCAATTAGTCCGCGGCGATGCGGACGAGGCTCAGAAAGACATTCGTCGAATTCTCTCCGGAGGTCTTTCGTCAAGGCGTGTCAGCTACGCTCATACTCATTCACTCCGTCAGACTCTCAAAGTGGTGAATGTTACTGTCTATGGCACTAGTTCCCAGGCGCTGCTGGACTCTTGTGCTATCCCTAATCTTATGTCTATTGCGTTATGCAACCGGTTATCTTTGGAGATGAAACCGTCGAGTAGGAGGATTGTCGTTGCAGACGGGACCAAATCCCTAGTTCGCGGAAGCCTGCACGATGTTCCCCTCGAGTTTGGTTCTCTCCGTATCCCGTTGGATTTCCTGGTCGATGAGAAGCCTCCCTTCAATTGGATTGTTGGTTGTCTTGCTCTTGAGTCCCTCCAAGCCTGCTTGGACCTCGGTACTCAGCAAGTGTCTATGCAATTTGACGGCGCATCTGTTGTTTTACCTCTCGATTACCATCGCCCTGGTGTAGTGTTCGACGAAGAGGATGAACACACCGACAGTGAGGATTTTACTTCCGCTTCAGAGTCGTTCTTCTCTTACGACGAAGGATACGCGATCGCTTTCTCGAAAGGCAAATTTGACACGTCAGTATATGCTTTGAATACTAAGAATGAAGAACAAGACTCCTTACAAGCACCCGAAGAGGAATCTACGAGTGAACTGGAGAATATTGGTGCTCCGAGTCTCGGTCAGGAGGGCCCCTCCCCTGCTGATCCTCAGGATTTGGAGGAAGGCATTAGGCAATTGCGTGTGAATGATGTTGAACCGGAACCTGCTATTACTACTCCTCACGCCCCTGTGGAAGCAAATAGAGAATTTGAGAACGGTGAAGAATCGGAGGAAAGCGCAGTCGACGACGACTCCGAAGGCTCTCCATCAGATGAAGAGCATGAACGCGATGTCGTTGTCCCAGTCAGGGATGACGTTGTTCTTCTACGAGCCGAAGATGTGAGACGACACCCTGATTATCTTATCTTTCAAGTCTACCGTCGTTATCCTCAGCCAACCGACGGAGACCAACTCCACCCTCACACCTCCGAACTCCCGTACGGAGAAATGGGTGTCCTAGAGCTGAATAACGGTTCCGAACCAGTGGTTCGTTTCGGAGTAGGCTGGCCTATACCCACACCGGCTGATGAAGACCCATTCGCGGTTCCATCGCAAATTGAAGCTCATGAAGACCATGTCATGGTTATAAGTCTTGACAACAGCAACGAAGAGGCCGATGAACAGCTGAGCGGTCCAGCTGAGCCGAGTGACGATCAGCGCCACTCGGTCTATCACGCCCCGAATCCCTCGTCCTTTTAGAGTTCCACGACAGACACTAGCCTTCAACCACCTGATCCTCCCCTTTTGTCATCTGGCAATGATGGAGAAGATGAAGAGAGGAACTCTAGAGGGGACGACGAAGAAGATGAAGATTGTGTAGTAGTAGAAGCAGAAGTTCATGAAGCAGAAGTAGGTGTAGAAGAGGAAGTAGCGAATAATGGAAATGAAGATGATCATGACGAGGATGAAGACGGTTCCTCACCAGAAGAAGACGAACTGTCTGGTACCCCTCTCTCCCACGACCCTGTCCTCACAATCCCGATTACGGACGAGGTCACTTTGCTACCACATGAGGAAGGGGAACTTATCAGCGACTTTCTTTTGGTTCGTGTCCAGATTCGGTACCCTGTGCCCACTCCAGGGCACCCCCCTCACTTTGGCGAGCACAACATGCCTTTTGGTCGTACCGAGCTACTGGAGGAGGATGAAGATGGCCGTTACGTGATTGCTCTCGAGGAAGAGCTCCCTCAAGAAGAGTTCTCGACGCAGGTCCCCCCACTACCTGTTGGAGAGTTGGAAGATCAATCCAGCCCCTCGCAGGCAGAGCCGCGTACAACTGGCTCTTGTGAAGGACACTCTAGTTCACGTGATAGTGAGCCGACGGTTGCGTGTCCCGCTCCTGGGATCGATTACTCCCTGTTAGTTCCTGTCGCAACTGATGGCAACGGTCGTACACTGGATCGAAGAGATTACCGTCCTGCCACGAGTCACGAAGAAGTCATCCTCCAAAGGGTTTCACACTTGCCCAGCGGGGAGCAACAGGAACTACTTCGTGTTTTACTTGACCTTGATGTGGTTGCCTGGTCTTTGTATGATCTTCGACCGGCAAATGTACCAGTCATGCATGAATTCTCACCGACGACCCAGACTCCGATACACTCAAGAGTTCGTAGGCTTCAGCCGCGACATAATAAAGTCGTCAAGAAGGAACTCGGCAAGATGCTTGACGCTGGAATAATCAAACCTTGTACATCGGCATGGTCCTTTCCGATCGTCATTGCGACCAAAAAGGATGGCAAGCCGAGGTTCTGTGTGGACTACCGAGCTCTGAACCAAGTTATGAAAGCGGAGAGATGGCCCTTACCTCATATTGAACAAATCTTTGATGACTTGGGCGGCTGTTCGTTTTTCACTACGCTTGACCTTTTCTCTGGGTACTGGCAGATCAGAATTTCACCTCGGTGTAAGGAGATGACCACCTTCGTTTGCCGTCAAGGAACCCATCAGTTCGAGGTTATGCCGTTCGGCTTGATGAACGCCCCCTCTACATTCCAAAGAATGATGGACTCTATCCTCAATAAGTATCCGTTTGTAAGGGTCTATCTGGACGACGTGGTCATCTATTCAAAAACCTTAGAGGATCACGTCGAGCACATCAAGTTGGTACTAAGGACAATTGCCTCGCATGGGTTGAAGTTGAAGATTTCTAAGTGCGACTTTGCCCACCCCGAGATCGAACTCCTCGGACATGTTGTCGACCAGAACGGAGTTGCAGTGGACGTGAAGAAAATCGAGGACATCAAGGCGGCTCCGATCCCTAGGACGACCACTGAACTGAGGAGCTTCCTTGGTCTTGCTGGCTACTACCGCCGGTTTATCACGCACTTCGCCAAAACTTCAGCAGTTCTCCACGCAGCAACGTCCGGAAATCGGAAGCTGGAGTTCAACGATGAGATGGTTGAAGCCTTCAAAGATCTGAAGGAGAAGCTAACCAGTCTACTAGTGTTGGCCTTTCCCGACTTCAACAGTCCATTTCGAGTCGAAACTGATGCTTCTTCAGTTGCTTTAGGCGCCGTTCTCGCTCAGAAAAAATCTGATGGCATGTTTCACCCAATTCAATATGCCAACCGGACTATGACTGCAGCTGAAAGGAACTACGGGGTCTGTGAGCAGGAAGCGCTTGCTGTCATCTTCGCGTTCAAGAAATTTCGTCCATACCTTCTTGGATCAGAGCCGTTTCAGTTGATTACAGACCATCAGGCGCTGAAGTATGCGTTTCAGAAGAAAGACGTACATGGGCCATTGGCCAGGTGGCTCGATTTCCTAGCTGAATACGAGTTCGAGGTTGTTTACCGCTCAGGGGATAAGAATTGTGCTGCTGATTATCTTTCTCGCTACTCCATGATAAGGGGGCATCATGCTCCAAAGGTGGCGACTACTGTTTCTTCCCCTACATGTAAAGCTTTCTCAGGCCTCGAACCCTATTATGCAAATATTGGTCGATATTTGAGTGACCTTCCGGTCGATGAGCCCAACTCGAGCCTCAGAGGGGCGGTCAGAAGGAATTCTAAGAAGTTCATGGTATGGAATGGGCAGTTGCATCGCAGAATGGGGTCGGGGCTACGGCTCCTTTCTAACGCCAACGAAAGGCGTAAACTCTTGAAAACATTTCATGACGACGTGGGACACTGGGATGTCAGGGCGACCAGAAGGCACGTCATTGATCGATTTTGGTGGCCTAATATTCACTCTGATGTCGCAACCTACGTCAAGAGTTGTGATGGCTGCCAGTTCATGGAAACTTTTCTTGCTTACCGAGCGGGGCAACGAGCTCCGCTGACGGATATCTCTCACACGTTTTCAATTGATTTCGCGGGACCTCTGAGGGTGACAAGGAATGGAAATAGATTCTTGCTCATCGGGGTCGAACACCTCATGGGATGGCCCATCGCAGTGGCAACTCGAACATTTACTGCAGTCGACGTAGTCAACTCTATCAGAAGGGAGATTGTCACCCCCTTCGGCTATCCCCGCACGATTGTCTCCGATAACGCTACCTCCTTTCTCGCGTCAGGCGTTCAAGCTTATCTAATGCGTCATGATATCACTCTCAAGCCAGTGCTCGCATATGCACCTATGTCTAATGGACGCGCAGAAAGAATGGTAGGGACGATCAAGAGGGCGATCGCGAAAACGATTCATGATCAGAACTCTGATTGGGATGAACCACTCCCGGGGGTCCTCTATGGTTATCGCACTCAACAAATGGCCGAAGGATACGTCTGTGTTCTGCAAAGTGGAATATAGTCTGTTCGCTTTGGAAACTAAGCTAGGTTTTGGGCTATTTGGGGCGCGCGAGGGGGTGGCAGAGGCTGGCACTCAAAAAAATAAGAAATTTTGGAATATTAAATTCCATCCCTCGCAGGTTAATGCTTGGGTCTCCTAGTTTTCGTAGAGGTTCTGCCTTTTTGCACCACCCCATGCGCTCTTTTCCGAGACCCTCTCTCGAGTCTGCGCTCGTGCTAGTTTGCGTTTCCATTTTCCTCTGAGTTGCGATGAAAATCACAACTCATCCCACCTCAATCATCCCAACGTTCCTTCTCATCCAAACCGCAATCACTCTTCACTCATTTTTCGCCCATCCTGCGTTCGGATCCTTCCTCTCCGTCTCCCCAAAAGCTTTTCTGTAGATGTACGGGTAGCAACCCTCCCCATTTCCCGTACACCCTCGTCGCCCAAAAACAGCTTCCCATTCCTCCCCATCCTTCTCTCCTTATGCGCCGCCAGGTTTCGTTCGTCCGTTCCCAGTGCCATGCCCTACGTTAAAACCCAGTCAACACCGGAGCCTCGATTGCTTCCTGTGGCACCTCTTCCATCACCATCCTCTTCTCCTTACGCCTCTTCGTCAGACGGCTCCTCCGGTCCCCGAACCTACCAGCCTTCGACTTCGGTGTCAAAAAGGACTCCTTCTGTGCCGCAACCCTTCCCGCACTTCCCATCTCTGTCCTTCCTTCTACATCCAATTTCAACATCCTTTCCTCCACCAACCCTTGTCTTGTGCAGAACACTTTCACCGCCTTCTCCAGCACGTCTATCACGCTTCTAAGGACCATAAGCTTCTCTTGCAACTCATCTAGGCCTCCTGGCGCACATTATAGTACACCATACACATTTTATCTCATCTCCATCTCTTAAACGAACAAAAAACTGCGCAGGATTAATATCTTCTCAACCGTAGGCTCACTATCAACCCCACTCAGCAGCACACCGCCCATTTCAATCATAGTATTCACAACCAAATAGTAAAAGTACAATCCATAACATTGCCAGGCTTGCTTTTATCTTTGTCACCAAAAAAATCTTTGTGCGTTTTTCTCCGCAAACCGTTTTCAATCTTTAACGTCCTTTGAAGCATGGATATTTTGCCATTTGTTATAACCACCTCCACCTTCCATTTTACCTACGTCTACGCTTAACCATCATTTGTCCTTTTCTTCACGCATATACAGTCTTTATCTGCCAAGTACTTGTTGTTTGACATTTGAACGGCCTTTGCAATGGCGTCAAAGGTACCTCTCTCTCATCCAATGACGTATGACGATCATTGTCTTTACCGTATTCGTTAGACGTAATTAAAACCCGGGCTCTTACTAGATCAAAGAAGTCAATGCGATACCATGCAAGCAAGGAGAGTTAAGCTATTCGGCCTTCTGAGCTTGTCGCACACTTTCTTTTGTTCACCTGAATTCGTCCCCTTCCTCTTATAGAAGTTCTCATCGGACGATCTTCTGTACAAACCCCCATCTTTCACTAGTTAATGCCCACTAATTATCTTCCTACAATATCATTAAATACGGTTTTTAACCACCTTGCCTTGACCCGGATTAATCTCCCATCGAAGGTTGGGAAAACGTTAAAGCCGCTCTCAACAATTCACAATTCTCTTTCAAGTTGTAGAGGGCAGCGCCGCTTCTTTTCAATGGTCGTTGTTTCTCAGAGTGCCATGCAATAAGTTGTTAGTCGTTGTAGTGGCACATGCGTCAGTGATAAGATCGTTAGAGGCATGGGTTGCGGATGTTGATTGGTGGTCGAGCGTGGACGATGAGTGCTACTGACGGAATGGAGAGGATTGTAAAGCAGAAATGTTTGGCTGTGCTCCGAAGCATCTGTGAACTATTTTAGCCGATTCATTATATACTCCTGTTCTACAGCTGAATGCAGACTCCTTTCGTGCCGTTATGAACGGTTTATGATACAGTTGGTTGTTGTTGTGTTGCTAGTAGACGTATACTCGCAGAGATTGGAATGCAAGTGAGCAGGACGATGCAAGGAGCTGCAGATGGTTTTCGTTTTGTGTAGCAAAGACATAGTCTACATGTGGTGGACTGCGGGACGTAAGTAGTACGACGGGGACGAGCTTCTGTGTGCTTGCTCTCCTGCAAAGCACGGCGAGCACAATGGCTCGGATGTTTTATGGCAGTTAAAAGTGGAGAGTCATAGTTTAACTTCTAGTTTGAACGGTTGAAATCAAACTCAACTACGCTTATAAGGTTAAAGATCTCGAGCACTGGAGTCTTCTCAAAATCACGGAGAAGAACTCGCATGAGCGTGGAGTCAACATTGCGCACGGCCAACGTTGGTGCTCTTCACTTGTCAAATGAGCGCGAGAGCGAAATGTACGTGCACGCACCGACGCGCACGTGTATAAATTTTGTACTGAAAAGGGTCCGAAAGATAGGCGGTACAGAAACGCCACGTGCGCGCCACCAGCACAGCGCCGCTGTCTGCTCGGCAACAATCGATCAAACAGCGCCCATTCGCATCTGCGGTATCGCTCGCCGCACGCTCGCGAGCTGCTCATCACCGCCAGGCGAACACCATGGGCGCCTCCGCCTCCATGCACGCCACGCGCGACGCCGCGTGGGAGCCCAACATTTCGCACCTGCAGAGAGTAACCGGGCTGGACCGCGCCGCACTGCGCACGTCGCGGGACTGGAAAATTGACTACAGCATGTAGGTCAGGGAGTGCGAGCAGATTCAACAGCGCTTTCGAGCCAACGCTTGCGGAGAATAGTATGGAGGAGCTGTTTAGTATGAGACACCCGGATCCTTACATTCCGATCTATAAGCCGGGCTCTTCTAGCTACCAACAAAATGTGCCGCCGCCTCCGGAGGTATGTTTTGCCCTTTGGCTGCGCGTCGCTGCCGTCCTCATTGCGTGCTTTTGCTAGCTCGCTTGCGTTCGATTCTGTGTCACTGTTTTGTTATCTTACCCACATGTCCATGCCCTCACCACATGAAGCAATTCAGTAGTTCAGTACCAAAGATTCAACCGTAGAAGAAAACCACAGTGCTTCATCAACGTTTTTGTCATCTTGTACACATCATCTTGGACAACACCATCCCCCGCCGTTTCCCTTCCGAGAGTCCCCGCGGAGCCCTCGAAAAAAAACGACAACCACAATCATTGGTGCCAAATCTTCACCAGCTTATCCTTGTCCGCAGAAACAGCTCTCTTCCCATCCGTACCCCAATCCACCGTGAACACCTCATCACTATGTCCCGGCAGATCCATCTTAAATGTTTTCGTCCCCACATCCCCAAACCTTGCACGTACTATTCTTCGAACCGCTCATCAACAACCGTACATCCGCCGACTAAACCACTCGATAAACGGCCGCAACATGTCCGCGGAACGTGAAGCAAAACTTGCCAGTCTTGCCATCCCAAAGTCTTACATTCTTGTCAAAACTGGCCGACGCGATATACCGCCCATCCGGACTGAACGCCACGCATTTGACCAGCTGCTGATGGAGGGTCATGCGCGAAATGGGATGTATGCTCTTGGTGCGTTTCCAAACGTCTTCCCACAGCATCAAAGTGAAATGATCGGACCCACTCACCATAAGTTCCTTCCCGCCCGTACTTTGCCGTTTCACCTTTTCATAGCGCTCCAACGCCTCTTCTCGCGACCACTTGAGCGGCATGTATCCGTTCTGCTCGTCCAGAGATGCAGACGCACCGCACTTGAGCACGTAGTCGGTAGAAAGCGTGATGGAATTCACCCAGTGACCATGTGCATTTATAGTAGACAAAGGTAAGCCAGTATCAGCATTCCAGATATTTATACTACGATCCTGAGAAGCAGAATAGATAAAACCGTCTCCACTCCACACGGCAGTCGTGACGGCAGCTGTATGTCGCGCGAGCATCTTGACCGCGCTCATGCTAGCCACGTTCCAAATCTTCAACGTAGCATCCTTCGAAGCAGACAGCACCAAACAACATCTTTCATCCAAATGATACGGCTTCCAACACAAATCCGTCACCCATTTGCGATGGGAAGCCAAGCTCTCACCAGTTCCTTTCTCAACGTCCCAGATCCACACCCGACCGTCCTTCGAAGCAGAATCCAATCGACTCCCCTCTGTAGAAAACGCCAACGCCAGCACTCAATCGCGATGACCGACCAAGGAAAGCTTCGGCAACTGCGCCTCCGCACTCCACAATCTGACGGTAGTATCGCCAGAACCCGTCGCTATCAAGCGACAATCCGGCGAGAAACACGCCGTCGGCGCCATCCGACTGCATCGCGCGCCGCCCAACTCGGCGAAGAAGACCGTGCAGCAGAGGACGCGGTATGACAGACTCTCACCGACGACGCCGCCGTGCACGTGGCACGTGACGCGTGTATTCGCGCAGACATACACAGCGGTAGCGGCCCCAGCCTGTGGCCCACTTGGCACGGAGGCGAGTCACGACGCCTCCTCCAGCTGACTATTGGCAATGATCGCAGCTGCCGATTCAGGTGCTGACCTCCGCAGTCCGCCAACATCTGCCGACGCCGCGCCTCTGTCGCGCGCCGCGTCGCACCCTCACGGTGTGCGCGCGGCCGTCCGCCATGAAGGCGACGTGCTTCCTCTCGCCGCTTCCGTCGGTTCTGACCGGCCGTTCCCACGCCACCACGCACGCTCTCCATCGCATCGCGCTCATTCCTCGCCGCCCTGCAAGCCGCGCCTGCCTGCAGCGCGGCGCGACGCGCGCGCTCATGCTGCCGGCGCTCGCTGACGCGTCGCGCGACGCGCAGCTCACGCTGGCGATCGTCGACGCCGTCACGCTGTGGCTGGGCGTCTGGCAACGGGTAACAGCGCTTGGGCTGGTTTTCTCGCGCACGACGAGGAAGATCATCCACATCAGTTGCGGGCCGGCTTTCCTTGTGTTGTGGCCGCTGTATAGCGCGACCACCCACCCGCGTCTGTGTGCCGCCTGCGTGCCGCTGCTGTTCTCCGCTGTGCTTGTAGTGTCAGGCTTTTTGTCTGCCACCTCCGCGCGAAGCGCGTTGGCGCGCGCGTTGTCGAGAGAGGGAAGCGCGCGTGAGGCTCTACACGAACCGCTGATCTACAGTGTGACGCTGCTGCTTCTCACGCTCTTTCTGTTCCGCACGCCGGCCGCAGCGGTTGGCTTCACCCAGCAAATGTACCTTGCCTCAATGGAAGGAGCCGCACTTAGCGGAAAGCTAGCAGCAACTGAGATAGTTTCAAATATAGACGTGCTGGTTGAACGAAGGAAGTCAAAGTCCTTGGAAGCACCCCCAGTCAGTCCCGCTGTATACTGTGCTCGGTAAACCACTTTTTTTTTTTGACAAAAAATTTACTCCTTGCCGGCGCTTTGCCCGTCGACTAGCGTTAACTTAGGAAACACTCTACGAAAGATGGAACGACCTCTGTCCTTCACGAACAACGTAAAGCACCTGCTTCTTCGCAATCTCATAAGAACTATACTCCGGGAGTTTGAAATAATTCGTGCAAGTCATCACGGTTGGCAAACACTGGTCCGGAGAGTGCCCGCTCTCCGGGGTACGTCGCACAATTGTTAGACGGGGATGCAATTTGCTGAGCCCCCCGAGCGGAAGAGCTGGAGAGCCAGTAGTAAATTGGATGAAACGCTGTTGATCTTCTTCATCCAATTCTGTAAGAAGTTGTAAGGAGTACTTCACCGCTGCGTTCTCGTGGCTGAATCCATGATCATATTGCGTAGAATGAACCAAAAAGTCTATAGTCCACTTCTCATATGGCGGACCGCAGAACAACAACTCAAGTTCAGCGCTTCGGAACACTAGAAGACTCGTGATATCAATTAGCTCACCCAAGCCTCTCAAAAGCGCTTCATCTTGCTGATACACACCTCCAAAAAGCACATGGTATGTCACTCTTCTCACGAACTCTTCAGCATTCTTCTCATTCACTTCAATATTGCTTTCGCCTTTCACAAGTTCTATCGAATCATCACCAGGCAAAACAAATGTCAGACAAAGGGCTGGTATCGAATCGCCTTCATTGTCATCCACCATTCTTATAATTGATTGCAGCCGAACAGCGAGTTGATGGTCAATATTATCCAACAGTTTCATAGCGGATTTCCCGCTAGTGTATCTCTGCCACACATTCTTTCGATCTACAAGATCCAACTTTGCCAATCTGTCGCGTTTGTATCTTCCGAATCCACTTTCTAGTATGGATGACGAGCCTGATGAATCTGAACTTAAGGGCCCACAGCTGTCGAATATTACTCGACAGTATGCCAGGAGAAGTTCCGAGAAAGTGTTCGAAAACCTCAAATCCAGCAAGCGACCGTCAATAACAGCCTTACCCATAAGACGACCAATGAATTGGAACAAAGAGCAAGTCTTGGAAGCCGCAGATTTCTGGGGTTCGCTAATCATTACTGGTAGGCATGAAGGGAATAGTCCTGTGCCAGTAGGCACCACGTAGCTTGGAGGTTCGTTCTGAACTGCCACTGTCGGTTTGGTGTTAGATTGCCTTCGACTTCTTCGTCATGTAGAGGACTGGCGAACTGGGACGTGAACATTACTAATGTTCACGTCCCAGTTCGAGATAGTATCTCGATTCTGATGAATGAAGTGTGTTGCCGCTTCCGATTCCGCCTTTGTCTTGATTGTCTGCGAACTGCTACTTCTCCAAAGCTTCAGATCTACCATCTGAATTTCTCTCGAGGTAAGAGTGTAAACCTCAAGATTAGGTCCCAATCCTGTACTAGCCTCGTTGAAGTATTCGACCTCCAGCACTGTACCATGAGAGCAATACATGTTCATCACTTTGATCGCAGATTCGAGGATTCGGTCGCGGTGGATTCGAACCTTTTGGCGTTGAATACGCCCCATCCTTGTTTTGCTTTCACGATGGTGTCGAGAAGATCTGTCAGTCGCAACCCCTGACATTTCGTTGCGCGTCTGCAACAAATGAAGCGCTCGCGAAACGCCCAGAGACGTTGACTGAAACAGCGTTCTTATTATATCAAACGGGATTAGAAATGACGATTCCCTCGCTACTGAGAAGCAACACACGGGCCCAATCCCTTCACAAAACGCAATAGGACCCGAAAACTGTCTAGTTACCTTAGCAGTCAATTTGTGGCTCACAAAATGTACTTTGGGGTCTTCCAAAAGGAAAGGAAGATCAGTGGCAAAGTCACCAGAAGCAACAGTGGTTGCGCTCACAGAAGTTGAACTAGAACAGATGCTTCAAGACCGCAATAACCGATGCTATAGATGACACTAAGCCAGTCTCTGATAGCTTGTCAGGTGAAAGGATAAGTTTGTCTGACAGCATTATATCTGCCAGTACTTCCTCCGAAGCTTCAGCATCATCTCGACGAGCCTTCTGTCGTCCAGCAGCTCTACTACGCTCTCTATGTTCCTGCAGCCTTTCGGATCTGCACACATGGCCCGAACTGCTCCCTTCTCCAGTAGCAGCATCAGAGTGGTTAACTTATATATTCGAGTTGGCGGGGCTTCTCGAGTTGTCTTGTCTCCTGGAATAAATCAATGTGTGAACATCAGTCTAAAGCCCGGGGCCCAGGCCTTGTTGGCGTGCGTATTATTGAACAACCGCACTTAATATCGAACGACCTACCTCACTTCGGGAAACTCTGTGAGTTGGGCCGCGTTAAAGAGCAGCGAGGGCTGTCCACACTGAGTCCATGTCTCGCAAGTTGATTGGTGTTCCCGAATGATCTCCATGAGAGTGAACATGGTCGATTCTTCCAGATGAAGACCCCGGTACCGGAGCTCGCGTAACAAGTTCAATACTTTGATTGTTTTCGTCCTCCTTTTCCCCTTCCTGTTCACTGTCCAAGGCAGCAAATCGAACGATTTCATGAAAAACACCTTCACGCACAAACGCCTCTCGCAAAGATGGAGACTTTTCTAATGCAGACGATGTTATCGCCAACCCAACAAGAGCCTCGCTCTTCGAACGGTTCTCCCCTAGAAGGGCAGCAACAAATGGACAAAAGCGAATTGTTGTAAGATTCTGTGACTCCTCTGACTCTAGTCCGGTTTCATCATTCATAGTCACCGCACTTAGCACAACGTGAGGAGAAATTGAAATAAACTTGGACAACACAGACAAGGTCAATCTCCCGGCATTTAAGTCTGCCGAGGAAATGTAAAACCTCATCAGGGTCTCAAACAGTTCTGTTCCAAAAAGCTGCAACGGGGCAGGGTTCCGTTCAAGTGATTCTCGTCGCTTTGCATCGATTGCAGCAAAATTGGCAGACGGGCCAACTGCTCACCGTCTTTTTGATCTCGTTGACGAACCATGGTGGTGCTCATGCTCACTGGTATCCGGAAGGCGACTGTCGGAAAGATTAAGACAATCTACAGAATGCATAGTTGAGCCTGAGCTAAGTCTGCTCTTCAGTTGCATAATGAGGGTGTCGGTATCCAGGATTTGAAGTCCAAGCTTGGCACTTCCGCGCGCCAAGATAGCAAGCATGCGAAGCGCAGCGCAGACGAGTACGATTGTGGCGAGAGTGCAGGAGGAGATGGAGGTACGATCAGACTAAGAACCTTCTCGATGAGCTCAAGGGCATCTCCACACAGCGCCTCGAGCTTCTCAGGCGAAGATCTATACGCTTCTGCAAGCTTAGTGAAACCTACTACATCAGATTCTCTGATGCGTTGCTCTTCAAAGCTTAGCAATCGCATCGTATTGGGCAGCACACGACTTATCATTTCCATTGCATCGCCACGGGGTTGACGGCACAGGTTGCATGCGGTTGCAGCGGCCATTCTCTGTACGCCTATCGAAAAGAAGTCAATAAACGAAAGCACCGCTTCAAAGCCATTCGCCGAAACATTTTGCTGCGGGTAATCAACACTCAATTTGTGCAAGGCAGACAAAGACTGCTCAGCAAGGTCGATGTACTCAAGAGACAAAAGATTCTGGCAGAGCGGTCCAGCGGCACCATTGAGCGCAGTTGCAGAAGAAGAAGACGGTGGCGCTTCCATCATATGCGTGAGCGCGCGTGCGGCGTAAATCTTGACCTTCACATTGGCGCCCGTGCGGAGCAATCTAACAAGCGGCGTAACAGGCCTCATGGCACCGGACCTGGCTGGCTTTCGGGAAGTCGGCGGGTGGGGGGGTGGTGCGGGCGGTCTGCGCGCGGGACGACGGGGCTGTTCTCGGGGGGCGGGGGAGGGGGTGGAGGGGGGGAGTGGTGTGCGGAACGAGTGGGACGGGAAGCGGCTGCGCGAGGAAGTCGGTGGCGGACGGGGTTTGTGGCGGCGGAGGCGCGGCGGGAACGCGAACGCGTGGAAGGCGGTTCGCTGGCGACAGGTTGTTGCAGACGCGCATCATCAGACATGTCATAATGTCATTCTGTCGTACTGGCAGCGGGCGAGGTCAAGTTGTGTTAGGGTCGCTACCCTAACACAACTTGACCACCCTGCTCGCGGGCAGGTTACGTTTTGGACGGCGTTGCGTGCGGTGTGTGTTTTGGGAGGTCTGCGGGCGCTACCAGAATGTGGTGAAAACGTGCCCGCGGGCGGGGGGGGGGGGGGGGGGGTCGGTCGTGTTAGGGTAGGTAACCTAAGGCCCGTTCTACACCGGGACATGGACAGATTTGCAGCTGTCTATTGTCCACAATTTTGGGGTCGCTTCTGAGCGACCCCACTGAAGAGACACTTCAAAAATCGTTCTGTCAGATTTGTTTTTAATTTCTCTGCCGGCAAGGTTGACTTGTTTTTAATTTTTATGGGACACGTGTGCCAGTTTTGCTTGTCCATGTCCTGGTGTAGAACGGGCCTAAGACGACCGGATCCCCTCGCCCGCGGGCATAAATCGCACATTTTTCAAAAAATCGGCCAAAACGTGCCCGCGGGCGGGGGGGTCCGGTCGTGTTAGGGTAGCTACCCGAACACAACCGGACCCCCCGGCAGGCGGGGATAAAAAAGCACATTTTTTAAAAAACCAGCCAAAACGTGCCCGCGGGCGGAGGGATCCGGCTGTGTTAGGGTAGCCACCCTAACACAACCGACCCCCCCACGCCCGCGGGCACATTCTGGTCACATTTTGGCACCATGCCGAGACCTCCCAAAACACCTTCCTCGACACTTCCAGCACTCATTACGGTGCACCCGCCCGCCAACACGTGGACGCTGCTGGCCACGGGGATTGGCGGGAGGTAAAAGGGCTGTACAGACAACGCCGGCTGTAAATAAATGAGAGTATATCTCGATTATTATGAGCGCTTAAAAAGCACGATTCGAGAGAGCACCCATTACTCGCATAAGTCTAGATCCACTAAAACCCTCTGCCCGCGGACACATTTTAAAACCATTTTTCAGCGTTTCGACACCTCCCAAAACACAGTTTGATGCATTACTCACAGTCTTTTTGTTGCAAGCACAATATAAATTCATCATACAAGACTCAGCTATTTTTCGTATCCAATTGATGCTTACCTAATAAGGGAACTCACGACAATGTGTTTGCTACAAGTTGTGTACGTACTGACACACTACACTATTTACACTGCTCAAAGCAGCGAGGTGACGAACTACGAAAGCGCCTCAACAGCCGCACGCACGAAAGTAGTAATGCGCCGGGATGAGCTGCAGATGAACAGAATGACGACAGTAGGTAGCTACTTAAAATACTCGCCACCATTGTTTCCGGTGGAGATACAAATTCTACCGATGATTTAGAAGAGGTAATATCGTCTAGCATGAGCGCACCAGCTCTGGCGTTTTATGTTATTATCTGAATTTAATTGGTTCGCTCCGAACGGGTGGTAAACAGCAATGAAGGCCTTCAACGACCATAGAATCTCCGAATTATAGTGGTAGTGGATTTCTCTGCGGAACACTAAAAAGAACTAAATAGAGTTCTGATAAGCTAACTACTACATGATCCTCTCAGGTCTAAAGAACGGGGGCTGTAGCAGCTCTTATATGCTAAATTCATTCAGTATAAAACTCTATGGAAGTAAAACGCGACAAGAATCGTAGCTGAAAGCAAAACAGATGGTAGTCATGAAAACCCTTCTGCCCGGCGTGCTTGGGCTTGTAGCACATGACAATAGTTCCAATATTGAAATCGTATCGCTTCACCTCCCATTAACAAGGCCTGTCACCAACATTACAAGAGAAGACATAAATCGACGTGTTGTGGAGATACCGTAAAATGCTGCCAATGGTGTTAGTTCTTCTTCTATTAAGAACCGTGATAAAACTTCAGAGTTCCACTTCCAAAGCTATGAATTGCTGCCGACCACTTTGTCGAGGAGCATTTAAAGGCTTCAATCTGCCACCGAAGAGACGAAATAGAGCTTTCACTACATCATGGGCCACGATTGCCCCTATAAGTAGTCCAAGCGACGTCCGAGTACCGAGAGAAAATTGTTCTCATTGGGGCCGTGTCCTGCGCTCCCTATCAGATTTCAAAGAATTCCATCATGAAAGGAAAAACATGTCAATATCTTTGTACGCTTTGGCCTCCATCATTCGAAGGAGATCTGCCTTGGTGAAGGTTCCATTCAGTAACCTGCCTTTCTTCGGCGTGGACAAATCTGTATGCAAACTTCTGGCAGAAAAGTTGCATGGCATGGGGGATAGATTTGCGTTTGTAAAGTTCCGGATTTGAGTACGTATCGTTCGAAATGAACGTGACGCGGATGATTCTTTTGCAGTGCTTAGGGTCTCTGACTACACTCTCTCGATTTCTGGAGTATTAATCGGTTTCAATATGCCGAGATGCAAGTTGCGTAACTGTTCAAAGAGAGCTCTCCTTGTTCCGAACAGACTGCATGGAAATAACCCCTGGATGAATCTTACAGTCAAGGAGGTTTTGATGGACGACAGAATAAGAGATATGGAATTAGAACGCATGAGAGTATCCGACTTAGATCTCTTCTCCCTTGTACGACGTAAACTTCTTTCTCTCTCGCCTTTCTTTGCATATTCGAGAATAACTGAGTATGTCTTTCTGACGCTTTTAGTGTGGTTTTGAGAGTGTCCAGTGAATGAAGTAAGAACATTACTGAATAAAGATGAGGGAGGGGCTTTGCATCTATGACAAGGGCTTCGCGTTTTGGTCCCATGAAGAGTAGACAGAATGTCCTTAGCCTCAGAATATCCGCACAAAAACTTGCAGAGGATGGCACACTCGATATAGTGCGTCTTCGCCGATGAAATGAAAACCTTTCTGCATTAGATTTAGAATTTGCTACAAGATTTGACAAAGAGATTCTTGAAGGATGTGCATCCTGGAATCGCGTAAAGACTTGCTAGAAACGAATGGGATTGCGTCTGCTTCAGATGCGAAAAACTGTACCAGTGTTGTAGGAAAGTATGCCACTACTGTGAGGTCATCACGGATGCGCTTACGTCGTAGCTCGTCGGAGATGTTGAGAAAGATGAGGTGAAGAGGATAAGCAGTAACCGATGTTTTCTTTAGAGTTGTTGAAGACTTATCGGTGCATACCTGCAGATGACCTACAAAAGATTCCCTTTAACTTATTTCTTGGGAGTACCACGCTATTCTACTATCCAAAGAGCCCCTCACTACTTCCTTAAGTTTTGAGGTGGCGTCTCTTGCGAGAGAGCCGGACATGGAGTGAGATATTTTCGTGGAGTGGGTCTGATGTACAGGGTGGAAGAATGTGTTTTCGTTGTTAGCCAACTGGAGCTGTTTCACAAATGTCTGAACGATGTCTCTGATGTAGAGGGTGGCGCTGAACTTACATCCTTCTGGCGAGACAGTTCTTCGATGGAAACCGTCTTTTGAGGCGTATCGTTCGAAAATAGCGTTCTTCAGTTCTGTACAGCGCTTGGAACTTGTTATGGTCTCGTTGAATCGCTTTTGCGAGAATCGCGGGTCCCAAAGTAGCCCAATGAACTCGTCTGCCTCACCATGACCGAGGTTGGAAGCTACTGAAGCCAGACAAACCGTGAGATAATCCATATGGAAATCACCGAGGGCCTCCTCAGAAGGCACTGGGCGTTAACTGCTTCCGTGTTCTCGCTCTAATGCCGCGGGACCTGAGGAAGGAGAAACACAATGCGAAGTGTCCGGAATGGGAGGGGCGCACGGAGTGGGGTCAACAATGTCCTCGGACACCGGAGGCTCGGGAAGGCGACAAGGGGCAGTGACCGTTTCGGAAGATGCGGGCGCGGGCGCGGAAAGCTTGAGACGCTTGCTTCTTCGAATGGGCCGCCTATTGTCGTCTTCCAGCGCGGCTTTCAGACGAAACAGGCAATGGTTGACATGTTGTTGAAGAGATAAGACTCCTCGGCGAGTAACGAAGGGGCACCCACGCTTCTTATATGTACAGTAATAGACCATGGGAAGAAGAAATGAAGGAGAAACGACGACAAAGCCGGCAAGAGAAGGTCGTCCGAGGGGAGAAAGAGGTCGTGCGACAGTGAAGTTCGACGTCAAGCGGAGAACGGATAATATATTTTGAGTTTAAATCACGTGCTTTCGTTCAAAAAGGAACGTAGGTACACGTCGACCTCAACACAAGGGTGTACTTCTCGTATTATCTACCACTGGTTATAAACCTGTGGTTTTGAAAAGTTGTACGCTGTACACCTGTCCAATCTCGCACAGAAAAATAAATCTCTTCCCTCCGCCGCCGCCGCGCCTCCGACGTCCGACCTTCCGTTACCGTCGTGAACCGTGCCATCCACATCCTCGCGTTATACTCCGCTCCGTCGTACTTTTTTCCGCCCTCTACTTTATGGAGGCTCCATAAAGTAGAGGGCGGGAAAAAGTGGGACGGAGTCATCCGTATCTCACGGATGTATTCCGTGCAGTCTTTTCGTACGTTCTTCTCTATCCTTCTACGACACCTTTCGCGCTTTACGATGAATGGATTGTTGGCAATCTAACCGATCCCTTTCCTTCTTCTTCTTCCTTTTGTGAGTTACTAGGGCCCTCGACTTTTCTAGCGCAACGTTTCTGTTTTGCTTTATCAAGGGTACGTTCCATCGCATTTCAAATGTATCCAACGGAGCATTGACTAACTTTTGGTTACTTTCTGCTTGCGTATACAGGTAAACGACCAATTTCATTTCGTCTCTCAAGATCGATCTCTGACTGTTCGGGGTAGGCGATTCTGATACTTGGTTGGGACATAGGCTGCTCTCTCGTTTATCGCATCTTGGGGTATTTTTGCTGCATGGGCATTCTTGGTGTCCTTGCTTGTGAGTTCTCGCTTTGACACCTTTCGCGCTTTACGATGAATGGATTGTTGGTAATCTAACCGATCCCTTTCCTTTTTCTTCTTCCTTTTGCGAGTTACAAGGTCCCTCGACTTTTCTAGTGCAACGTTTCTGTTTTGCTTTATCAAAGGTATGTTCCATCGCATTTCAAATGTATCCGACGGATCATTGACTAACTTATGGTTAGTTTCTGCTTGCGTATACAGGTAAATGACTTTTGATGGGGACGTAGCTCACGAGTTGCAGGTGCAGATTCTTCAAGTAGGGAACCATGCATCTGGGCATGGTTCCCTACCTGAGGAACCGAGAGGATGAGGCGCTTCGCGCCCCATCCTCTCGGAGTGCGTACGTGTTCTACCGTTACCGCACTTCGGTGCAGGTGCAGTCTGCGGCAGCTGCCGCAGATTGCGCCTACACTCGCTCCATCATGAAGAAATGGTACATGTAATATAGCAAAGTAGTGGTTAGCAAAAGCCGTCGATAGAAGAATAGATACGAATAAAACGGTATGATTTCATAATGGGCATCATCTGTACTAGCACCACTATTCCATGCGTTGCAGGGTATCATTCCGCAGAAGGTATCGTGTAATGTGCACCTTAATGGAAACTGTACCTAGACTTCGCGAAATACCGTTCAGGTAGCCCTCGACTAAAAAACTAGCACGAGTGGAAAACCCACCAGTATTTACTGCACAGCGATTCTGGACGACCCAAGCAATTATCTCCAAATTTTGAAATAATTGATCTCGATATTTTTTCAAAAAATTTACTGGACGACCCTTCCCACTTTCTGGACGACCCTCGCCAAAAACTAGCATCTGCAAAAGACAGATGTATTCTCCATTTCAGCTCATATATGGAGTACGACCCCGAATGCATCCATCAGATCCTCCTTTCCTGATAGCCACGCCGTCACTTAATCATCGTGTGGTGGAACTACAAGCCTCCACTCTTGGGAGGGCCACAAGGGTATTGCAGCAGCCTCACCGTCAAGACGATGAGCGCCGTGGACATCGGTTCGCTGTTGGAGACCAGGTACTGGCAATGCGTGGTGAAGGCCTTAATCCTTCGGTGAAATGGCCATCATTCAAATCAAAGTTCTGTGGACCATGCCACGTCGTTCGGGCCAATCATCCTCGGTACATGTTGGTGTCTCCACACCGACGTATGTCGAGATGAGGCATTCATGCAAGACGCTTAAGACCTTACCATCCTAGACCGAGGCATCTGACCCCTAGAACAGTACGGCACGAAAGAAATGATCAGCCCGAAGCGGCATGCCCGGTCGTGCTACAAGGGGATCCAAACCCAACCAGACCCCCTGCTGACTATCTGAGGATAATTGTGGCTGGATGGAGACTCTCTGAATGGCTTTCCTCTGTCAGCACGAGTACGAACGATCTACAGAAGGTCGCATGGAACCTACCACATGTTTACCTTGGAACTTTCAAGAGACATGGGCCGTACATAACCGAGGGTCTTCTTACTAAGCTGGTCTCATTGACAGGAAGAGTGAACCCTTTAATTATACCGCTTGTGGCTCAGTAATTTGTCTTTTAATACTATCACTTTGCGGTGGCTCGCTATGGACATCTTCCCCCACAAAGAACTTACGGGGTGGAAGTGTCAAGCTTCCTGCAGCAGATTGAAGCTGGAGAGGCTTTCGAGATCGATCTGGTATATGATCAAGATCGCGGTGACGTACCTCCTCCACTCCAGATTGAAGACACCACCCCAATAACGCCGGCTCTTCTTGCAATGGCTATAATTGTTGACTACGAAGTCTAAAACCAGGACGTAAACTACTTGGAAATGGAAATCGGTGGGTGTACACTTGAGAATTGGCTCTCCCCATTAGATTGTGAGAACTGCGAGAAGAATTGCATCGTTTGGAATTGCTTTCATCTCTGCTTGAGCATCCACTTGATCTACGGCCAATACTTCACGCAATATGCACACGTAATGTTAGGAAGACTGGCTAGAAGATTGCATCCGCAAATGAACCGGCTTTGGGCGGACAGGACGATCTTCTTTCTCTATCACTACGTCATAGGAAAGTACGGACATTTACCACCCACAGCCACACATGAAGAACAAGTCGAAGAGTACATACGTCGTATTGAACGACATGAAGACTTCTCTGTTGAGTTCGAACCGGATCCCGAGTACCCAGAACCTCTCTATCTTTTCAGGAATACCACCGAGGAAATTTTTAGGGACGGACCAATTCCTCCCTTGGCATAGGCTACATGCTTGGTCGCCCAGGCGTAGCGACCGCTAAGTGGGGGAGTGTGTGGTGGCGGTTTAGGGGTAGGTGTCCCAGGGATCTCCTGGGATACCCCCCGGAATTTTTTCGCCAGCTCATCCTCATCGGCAACCAATCGTGTGCGAAAGTCGGTGCGCCGGCGGGCGCGGCGCATCATGGACACGCCGCGCCAGCTGGCGCAGCACAGCAATCAAGTCGCCGCTCCAGCGGGCGCGGCGCATCGTGGAGACGCCGCGCCGGCGGGCGCGGCGCATCATGGAAACGTCGCGCCGGCTGGCGCGGCACCGCAAGCAAGTCGCCGCGCCGGCGGGCGTGGCGCATTATGGAGACGCCGCGCCGGCTGGCGCGGCGCATAAGTCAAGTCTCCGCGTCAGCGGGAGCGGCGCATCATGGAAAGGTCGCGCCGGCTGGCCCGGCACCGCAAGCAAGTCGCCGTGCCGACGGGCTCGGAGCATTATGGAGACGTCGCGCCGGCTGGCGCCGCGCATCATGGGTACGCCGCGCCGCGCTGGCGTGGCGCAAAAGAGAGTAGGCGTGACGGCTGCGGCGGCGCAGTCAGGAGACGACGCGCCGCGCCACGCCGGCTTGTTGCATAGGAATAAGAGACGTGTGCTACTACTGGTGATGCTAGGCATGAGTGGAACACGTTTATTCGCAAGGCAAAAGCGGGGGCATGAAGAAAGAAAGCTGTGAAGCAGATCGTTAGGCCCAATACTCAGTGGAGATGACTCAAGTTGCGGCGGATTGGTGCGAGGCCCCCCCTCCGTTCCTGCTCCATGAGTCGTCACTCGTCTTCTGCTTCTTGATGGCAGGAGGGCCAGCGCTACCGACCGTGTCGCGCGCCACCTGGCGCACCCTGTTCACCACGGCAGTGCGACGCGATGAACGTCGCGCTAACGCGGCGAGCGTTAGACCGAAACCCAGGCCACGCACAAACAAAGCCGGCAGAGCCTGTACACCGTCATAAAGGTCTACTGCCTCTCTCGCTTCACCAGACAACAGGCGATACAGAACAAGCTCAAAGTCCGCGATTTCGGCTTCAACCCGTTTCGCAATATCGGTAGCGAGATCTGCTTCGGCTTCCTCGTTAGCAACGGCATCACTACCGACCTCTTCCGCTTCATGCTCTATCAATGTGGACCGTGCACGCGGAACGTTAGGATTGTCCGTATCATCATCGGTGACCGTATCTAGAACTTGCTTAGCAGACATTTTTCAATTACCCAGGGAGGGGCTGAACTTCAGATGAAGAAAGAACCAACGTGACTCGCGGCGAGAGACGGTATCATGAGGTAGTTATACCAGGAAGCAACAGAATATCAGATGATTCTGACAAGATGCATCCAAATAACCATCACGCCAAGGAAACTTTGGCCAACCCCCATGCACCATAACGAAGCAGCTTAAACTGACATTATGGTGTGTCATGGAATTGAGAAGTACCTAAACAAGACAACTTGTTTTATGCCCAATTAAGGAAACGTCAAGGAAATTCGTGCTGCGCCTTGAAGGGTTGGAATATAGAAAACAAGCAACATCAGAAGACATGACAAAATCCTAGGTTCTACATAAACCCCGAGTTGTAGCGCCAGTCTCGAACTCGACTCGGGCAGACCACTTCTCCCCTCACGACGACCCCCCAACCCTCTCTCATCCCTTTCCCTCTCTGTCGTGGACCCTCTCCTTCGGCATCCCCACTTCCCTTTAGCACAGTCTGTGCTTCCTTGCCATCAACGTTCTCCCTCTCCCCCTTTCTTTCTCTCTACGGGCGGCTCGGTCTCCCGCCCCCCTTCCTTGGAGTTGTAGTGTGTGGCCCTCCGTTGGGCTCGTCTGCACACTGCGACGGTTCTCATCGTACCGACGCCCTTGTTCCCCCTACTAACATGGGACGCGCGGTGCATCTGCTAGTTACTTGGCCTGCGTCTCTGTCGTCGGTCGCTGATTTCGACGTGAACATTGAGACAGGCTTTGTCGCTCTAGTTCTGTTGTTCGGCTGTTGCGTTTATTGCTGAGCTACCGTATTATCTTTTGCCGTTCAGACTGGTACTCTCGGGCATTTGCTGTGTTGCTCTTCTTGGCTTAGTCACCATCCGCGCCGTTCCGTTTAATTAAGAAAAATGGAGCCCACATTTATGTTTGCTTTATTACTATATTTATATTGGAATTGACTTTGAAATAAAATGTATTACCTGGATGAATTGCGATACAAATGTGACACCAATAATTATATTATACTATTTAGGAGATTTATAGAAGAGAAATGAGGGAAATATTTGGTTTGACCGAAAAGGAATGAGTATGAAATATTATTATGGCTATTAGAGCAATCAAACTCTCTTTAGACATATTTAATTATTATGCTTAGAGTATTACGTGGCCAATAACGTGGCCACCAAATTATTGTGCGGTACTTTCCGGGTTTTATTAGTAGTATAAAAGGAAAAAAACTTGCTTTGGTCTACCAGGAGTGTCGAAGTCTGTCGACTCGCGGTTCGCTAGCTCCTTCAGGAGCTAGAGTTCCGGACTAACGAGGCACAGTGTCCCGGCGCCCGGGCGGCGCTGTTCTACTGAAAAACGATTGGAAGCACAGTAGCGGCCCTCGGCAGGACTGCATGTGGGGACAAGACTAACGGCCCCCGGTGGGGCTGCGTCGAGTTGGTCGTCAAAGACCGATAGAAACATTAGTATAGTTGTAGAAGATAGTTTGCTGATGATTGATGGTTAAAGACAGTGAAGTCGTTCAACGACAATTAGCTTTCTACCTATGTACTGCTTTGAGATAGCGTAAACCTGCCTAACCGCGTATCTCCCCGCTGAGCCAGATTAGTTACAGGAGCTCTTAAACAGACGCATATGCGTCTCTAATAAATCAAATACAGTACATTCCCGATATATATTTCTCTCGAGAGATATATACAGTATCTCTATCAATGCAGTTGAGACTCCACTGCCACAAAACACAAATCTCACTCTTCTGACCGCCAGTATGGAAAAACCACTGAGCAAATCCGGCGCTCTTGCCTGGTCTTCTGTACTGTGTCTCAACTCATTTATAGCCAGGGTCCCAAAGAACCCGACATCGAAATTCATATCTCAAACATTTTTCATCAACACATTCGACAAGGAGAGTTCACCCAAGCCTAATTACAACCACCCTCTTTTTACTGTTTGTTCGATATACAATTTTGTTCCGCTAGTTTTGCCCGCCTCTAGCTACACAGGTAGCATAATTGTGTGTCTGCAGACATTGCCGATCGGGTTACATCATTAAACGTGACGACATGACGGTGCTTGTTTTTTTTCTAGAAAAAGAGAGGGTGAATCAAGAACACAAGGGTCGGACGCAATAAATTGGATTGGATCAGTATTGCAATACGGGTATTGCAATACGGTTTTGCTCGGCAAGGGGGTGAGAAAACTTTGTATTGCTTCCTGAGAGACTTGTATTCGTTCAAGAGAGCAATACATATATAATATTGTGAACAATGTTTACAGTACTATATCTGTATTGCTCAAAGCGTTGACACATTCTCTACAGTATTTCTATAGCACACTATGCTTGAAAGTCTGTTCTAAAAAGATGATAGCACTCAGATGTCTACAACACTGGATTTATAGGAAAGCACCAGCAAATTTGGTGTGCATACAGTTACTGAGGCTTTACGTTTGCTAAAGAGCGCAGGGTTGCACGAAGACAGCATGAAGACAGTTTTCAAATTCAACTTGATAGTCGAAACTTGAAGCAACTTCTGCATAGATTGATTGCTTCCGTTCTTGCTCGTCTTCTTGGTATTGCTTGAGACTTTCCAATATATTGGTTCTTTTCTAGTAAAGATTCCAATAATATACTGGTATTGGATATTAGTTTGAAGTCTCTAAAAGGCTCCAATAATATTGTTCCGACCCCTGCAAGAACATCAATGTTTTAACTCCAACTCTTCAGAGGAGAACATTCGTGATTTGCGTCGAATTAAAGTTTTCTTCGTATTCGCACCATCAATTAATATGAATACAACAAATGGAATTTCTGAGAAGGTTTCTGAAGCTCGAGGAATTTGAGAGTCTTTATGCATTTCGGGGTCAGATTAGACGTTTGGAAACTTTGAAGTAAATCAAACATACAACGCCAAATAAAAAGGGAAGCACGACAAAAATTAAGAGCAAGAGAGCTGTATGTGCTGTTCGAAATCTTATATCTCGGCGCTGATTTACACATTCCGGGGCATATCTGTTTTGGAGTTCTTGTATCTGATAAGAGCGAAGAGTGAGAACAAATTTGTTAAACTTTCTGAGTTTTGGATAAGTACAGTGATATGGAGATGCTTACCGCTCCGTTGATGCGTAGAGAGACAAGCTTTCGATCGAACTCGTCTATATAATCCTGATCTACGTTTGAATTGAAAATCCAACGACTGTTAAATTCATAAATGTTAGAATCGAGCTCTAGTACCGTATATTGTTCTGTTTCAATTCGAATAATAAATATGTCAGAATGTACGTATGTTTCAGTTCGGGAAAGCACTTCTGCCTTGGTTTTTTTTGAGCCGTACCACAAAGATCTTCTTCACTCAGAATGAAGTCTGCTGCCAGTTTGTAGGTCAGAACAAAGTTCACTGGGGAGTCTGCTTTGAGAAGGGAGAAGCAGTCATCGATCGAATTTTGCATTTCAAAATTTCCCGTATTCTTGGCCTTCAAAACTATTGAAACAACGGAATATTAGAGAAGTGCTCATTACCTTGGAGGTCATTCTTTTCGAGTTTGGAGAATTTGACGGTGTGTGGTGTGACATACCTTTCCTTTCAGCAACCTCAGACAATACGCTGTTATTTTGAACGCAGTACTCGGATTTGTCTTCAATGTTTTCAAATTCGAATGGAAGTCGTTTGCTCGACAGAGCCTGCCTCTCTGAAAGATCGTTAACTGCACCAGCCTCCAAAAATAAGAAAAAGATTATGGCAATTGAGAATATGGAGAATCTCAACAAAGAGGTTATCACAGCGTACTTCATTGGTATAAACGTTTTTCCTTTTTCCACATTCCGTTTTGACTCGCTTGATGTCGAAAGACCTGCTGTAGAAGGTATTGAGTTCTCTGTGTCGCGTTCAGACATATTATGCTGATTGCTTTTCGAAACCCTACGCAATCTATGTACTTCATCTGCGTGATCATATGCTCCTGTGAGGATGAAAAAATAAGAAAGTTTCCGATACTTCTCCACAAGGACGACGCGAAAAAATATCGCCGCTGCAAAGAGCGCGCAAATTAATATGATTGCGAAAAGGAACCACAGAGCTTGCGTTTCGAAGGGCTCGAAAACAAGTAACGCTTTCTTCCATTCACGTTGTTCTGAAAATGAACCAACGACAACAATCTTGTCGTCAAGCCATGCACCACTCTCTCGATGCCTACATTTTTCAAGAGTTGCTTCAGCGATTGGACCGATGGCGAAACGGAAGTTCTGCGTTAATGCCTTTTCTGACTGAATATAATGCATCAATTCACGGTGCCCACAGTCTTCATCACTAACAAATAAGCACAACTCTTTTTCATTGGAAAAAGTCTGGCTAAAGATGTCCAACACCGGACCGGAAATGTGAGGATACTCCTTTCTGATACTGGTACACAGCACAGGTTCTTTTGGTAATTCATTTTTTCGGCTGTTTATCAACCCTGGTTCCAGTCGTAGAATGTAACAGATGTTATCCTGACATTGGTCGACAACGCGCTGTTGCCTTGCTTTTGAATTCGTGAAGTTAAGACAATCAAGATTTTCAAATTCCTTCATACATTCCGATACATTGTATTCATCGCAATTATCAACAAACCAAGTGGGGCACCTGCTATGCACGGACACGACGGGTAACATGCATCCATACCATATAATTAGCCTTGTGCGGCTGAAGTCCATAGTCTTCAGATTCTATACCTTATATTGCATTTGTGAGAGACTGAAGCTGGTGGTTTGTAGTTTTGGCGGCACGCAACAGAGAATTGCTTACTCCCAGCAGAGAAGATTTGGTGCGATTGATAAATCGCAGAGCGCGAAAGAGACTTGGTTATAAGGGTTCCGCGTGCAAGGCTCCTTGGCATCAACGTGCATTTAAGAAACGTTATTCAAATTATGGGACTACTACGGCTTTTTCAATTTAATGAAAGCAATCAACGGGCCTCGGAGAAAACTAAGGGCTTTCGGACAACACAAGCAATTGCTTGCTTACTCAATGACCTTAGTGTTTTTTGGGACTATTGATATTGATATCGAAAGGTACAACAAGACGCTGGACGTGAAATTGAGATGTGAAAGCATGGAGAATGTTACGAAAGTTATTGCATGATAATAGGGATTTCTGTTTGTGAACCACAATGCTGCTCTACTTCCTGTCGGACTTCTATTTCAAGTTCTGTGGTTTTATGCCCCAAACAACGCCATTGACAAAAGGTCATTCTCGCATTGAATGTTGTAAGCGCTTCTTACATGAATTGTATATGTTACTCTGGGACATATGAAGGAAGTTCTTTAACCTCCATGTGAAGCACGCAAGACATATATAGTATAGATATTAAGTTTCAATTCATCCCGATGATAGTGTTTTTAATCGTAACTGCAACGTTGCAGACCTGATGCGAAGCCATCTTTCTGTTCTATTCTGTTACGCGCTTTCTTTCTTATCATTTCCCTTTTCTGTCCTGTTTGCTTTCTTCTGAAATACATTCAAACACCAAAGATTATTCTCCCATTCGAATTTAAGTCTTCCCCATAATAAAAGCATCAAGAAAGCTATAGCAAGCGGTAAAAACGCAAAAATGCATAAACAAAGGGCGAGCACTGACATTGTAATTTTTTTCTTCGGTTTCGGCTTTATGTCGTCCTTCAGCCATTCTGTAAGCTGTTTAAGAGTCATTAAGTTCAGTTAGAATTTCTGTAAGACTTTTCGTTTTCAAAGGTGGTAAAGAGAGAGCTTACATTTCCTTCGACGCGATTCTGGACAATTCCAATGTTAATCTTCGAAAGAGTATCTGTGAAATTCGGGTCACCATTCTTTTCAGGCTTTTTAAACAACCAACCGCTATTAAAACGATAGATGTCATCCTCCAATTCAAAAATTTCAAGCCGAGTCTTTCGGTACAAAAATCGCTGTTAAAAAATTGATATAACAGAATAATAAATTAATGCATGTATAGAAAATGACTCACCTGAGGGCTTGCAGCATTTTGTACTTCAATCTGATGCTTGGCTTCTCTTTCGTAGGAAACTGCAAAACGAACTGGATCGTTTTTGTTCTTGATTCTGTTCAAACATTGCTTGAGTCCATCTGCTTCTTGCCACCGAAGTTCTTCATCTTCGCTGATTTCGTTTCTTGGATCAACTTTGAATGCATGCAAAAAAAAATTGTCAGATCGGCAGGCGTAAAATGGATTAGTGATTTCAATTTGATGAAACTCAGAGACGTACCTCTATTGCGCCAGACGTTGGCAAGTGCTGAGTCTTTCATCACGCAGTACCTCGGCAGTTTTCCCCTGGATATGGAACCAACAGATCTTTTTGAAATAGTAGAAGAGTTTCGAAAGAATAACAGGTTAACTAGGCCCGCCTCATAAAAAATCAGGAAAATCAAAAACGCTGCCTTAAGCGAAAATCTGAATATAGAGGCCAAAAAAGTTAACCTTGTAATGTTTTCCTTGTATTCGTGCGATAGATTGCTCTCCTTGCTTTCATTAAAGAGATTTGATTCCAAAACGTTTCCTTCATCTCCTGTAACGAGAAAGTATGATGCAGCAGCCTTGTGTGGAACTTTCTGCCAGTGAATCATCCCGCCAAGGAAGCAGAACATGACAATATGCACGGCAAAAATGGCAGCGAAACAAATCCAGGCATTCGTAGAAAATGGGTTAGTTGCAGTAAACCATGGATCTTCAGTCGGAATGGAGGAAGAATTTCCAACTATAACCATTCGGTCATCCAGCCATGAGCTGCTTGGGACATGATGACATTTTCTTTGGGGGGTTTCTAACATTGGACCACCAGCAGAAAACATGTATTCTGTGTCACTTGCAACTAAATGCTGCATCATGTTCCAGGTACAGCCAGAATCATCTCCAACCCATACGCAATATAAATCACCAGCCACGGTCTCATTGAACAAACCGACAAGGCTTCCACTAATACTTCTATTAGAACTCTCTTTGCATTTGAACGGCGTTGAAATATTCTTTCGCTTCATTCGGTCCTCTGGAATGATGACGATGGGCGCTTCTTGCTTTAAAAGGAAACAGACATTTTGTGTGCAATGATCATCGAAACTTTTGCTATTCCTGGAGAGTTCCGGAACGCACTTACCATTATAACAAGCAGTGGGATTGTATTTCTCGCAATTAAAACTTCCCTCACCAATTTGATTGCAATACTTGTCAGTCTCTTCCTCAAGGGTTTCATGTGCTAAAGAGAAAATCAAAACGATTGCGAACACGACTGCAGAGAGATACAATTTGAAGTAGGCCATGACGGTTACCTTCTCTCCAAATGCACAAAGTGTTTTGAGCACTGTGTGTCGTTGGAAGCGCGAGGGCAAATCCTCGGGTGCAAGTATCTGCTCATAAAGCACGCGTAATCAGAGAGTGCAGTAAAAGCGGATAAAAGCATGCGCGATAATAACGAGCATAAGCTTGCGGATTTTTAGCTGAACGCAATATGCTTGTTTGGCCGCGTATTAGATTTGCAAAGGTCAAGGGGTTTGAGCTGTTGTCGTCAGTACTGTGTGGACCGAACGGATCAGACTTGCCATTAGGCCATCGCACTTCCTTGTAAGTGCCCATGCGCATGGGCCACCAAGAATGCTGCAAGCGACGTGGCTAAAACTAGCATGAGTTTCAAGTATAGCCCCTTTTTTGTGAGTTTGTTTCTCAATATGGCCTAGTGGCCCAGTGGCCTAGTGATCCAATGGCCCAACGGCCCAACGGCCCAATGGCCCAATGGCCAAATGGGTCAGTACACTAACCAAAAGCGGGGCAGTAGTGCTAGTACATGTATTTCAGGCTTGCTAATAAATGTGAAGAAGGCTTGATGTTGACAGTACAACAGCTTTCTGGATTTGACTTTGAAAATCATTCTAATCAACGGATGTTGTTTAGCAGATGCTTTGGCAGCAGGTTTTCATGTGCACGCCAAGAAAGAAGGTATTCATCGATGTGATGGGGTTTGTGAGCCATTCGTTTGATTGTCACCAGGCCTTTTCATGTGACTGACCGACTAAAGTGAAGAAGTACTATGACTTGACTGACTAAAAAGGCCATTAATCTAACTACAAATTTTGTGGTCATTCTATATGCCTATTTAACAAATTGAACACGTTCACATGT
Organism: Gracilaria domingensis; assembly: GCA_022539475.1. NCBI lineage: Eukaryota > Rhodophyta > Florideophyceae > Gracilariales > Gracilariaceae > Gracilaria > Gracilaria domingensis. Next base: position 146,669 of record VCMS01000035.1, read on the forward strand.
TGTGCGATATTTTATCGATCGACGGTCTATAATACATTTTGTTCGTCCATTGTTAAAGTCCTGATGGTCTTCGTTCTGGATAAAATTTCGAAGAGAGGATTCGACGTCGAAGCTAATCGTGTTCATCGTACAAGGGTTCAGTCGAAGACTATAGTGGGAAGAGAACGAAGAAAGCACTAGTTCATACAGCGAAAAACACCGTTCTTTGCGGTGGTTGCGATTACAGGTACGAAAGACTTTGCTTGTTTGCCTCAAATCTCTAGAGAACAATCACGACAACTATCATCGAACTGTTACATCTCAGTAGTGAGGCTCCCAAGCGTGTTTCGACCCAAGATGTTTAGCAAAATAGACATCATAGCTCGTCGCAGTGCCAGGGGTGCAAAGGTAGAAGGGAACCCTCCAACGATACGCTTTGGAGTTCGGAGTCTGGACAAGTCAGTGCGTGTAATGGAACCGCGTTTACACGTGGTTTTTTCCCACGTGGCGACCCGTATTGCTGCCAGCAACTTGCTAGCATAGGCAATCGGGATTATCGTTTTACCTTCTACCTTACGGTCGGAACCAAGCGTAGCGACGGCAACACTTCTTTTCGGGCGTACTATGTACATTGGGAACCTCCATCGTTCGCTTCACGCGCAGCGGCATAGACGCTCCTCTCAGAAACTGTTCGCGTGCACGTAAACTCTCCCCGATGGTCTGCTCGGTCCTACTGCCACCGTCGCGCACTTTTCGGACGCCATAGACTGACGATTGTCAGCGTCACATTGGCTTGTTTCCGCGTTCAATCATTGTAATGCATTCGCAGAATGTTCGCACCGTAATTCGACCACTGTGCGTTTGCTAGACGAACATTCTATAGTTGCAGTCTTGCTCAAGTGGGGCTGCCCAATGAGCAGAAATTTGGATAGCAATCCCCAGAAGACTCAGAAAGAGCAGATGTGGTGAAGGAGACATGCGAGTTCGGATTTGCTTTGCGTTCTTCCCGTTTTTTTCCGCAATTCATGTGAAGGAGGCTCAATCTGCAACTCAGTGAAGTTTCTACGCTGGCCATTACCGGCACCTGTAGTCCTTTCAGTGGCAAAGATCACCATGCAGTAGCTGCTGTACAGGCTTCCGACCTCTGTTGAGCACCTATACGAGTGCAATAACGATCGCTTCCGCAGAACCCACCCTAGTTTGTAGATATTCGTCCAGAACTACGAAAACATCTCCGTCATGGATGAGTCGGTCCTGAAAAGGCATTTTTCATACGATGTCATATTTATTTCAGCACGAAGGGAAATCTGTTTCGCTTGAAACACCTGCGACGCCTTTTTCACCCATTCCCTGTAGCGCTCTGAACGGGGATCAGGTGCTTCGCATCAGGGTTTTGAATGGCTCGTTTTTAGTAGACTCCAGCATGTCTGGCTCTGGCGATGATCCCGAGGACGGTTATGTGAATGACACTGGTAAAATTTTAACAAGGCTTAGTTTCCAGCTTGTTCCTCCATTTTCATTTTGAATATTTCAAAATACCTAGTTTTTCAAAATTCAAATTTGTATTCAATTTCAATTCAAACTTCTTTGCGTCTTCTGCATAAGTTATTCTAATTTAGAAGTTCTAGAAACTAGAGATTCTCGCCACAGGCCGACCAGCGTGACGAAATCTTGAAGTGAAGAACCATCAATGGTCAATAACAGAAACAGCGGTCGCAGAAAGACTTCCTCGATCTGGTACAGTGGAGATCGCTCTTCACAATCGCAAGGCTCCGCCTTGCAGCTTTGAAGTGCGCAAGCAATACAATAAATCCAAAGATGTGTTAACAGCAGAGTGCTTGCCTGAAAATTGCTATATTCGTTCGCTTGGGCCTTTTAGCCGTGACAAAGTCTTAACGAGCAAGTTCATGAGCGAGGGCATACGAAAGAGTTTCTGAATGTTCAAGGTGCTCTTGCTCGTGCCGGATGCTCCCTTCATCCACGCGCCAAGCTCTCACTACGTAACAAAGAGAGACAGGCTTCACATTACAAACTGCAGTAGGGGTAGCTTCACACCTCGATACCACTTCAGTACTGGATTTTCCGGACGAGGAAGTAGATTTATTGAAAAATTTGGGGACTGTGACTAGATCTTTGCTGGTTCTGCCCGCTGTTGGTTCCGTACTTATGGGTGTCGCTGGAGCAACAGCGGGCAGCTGAAGCCGACCAGCGTCGATCAGTCACCACCTTCTTGGAATAGAACAAAGGTATTCCTTGATATCTGTCTTTTTTCCCACCCTCCCACGCCTTTGGTTTTTTCTCACGGACATGATGCATCTTTTGGATGCTTTGTGTAGCTAGATTACTTTGTAATCGAGCTGGTGTTTCCCAGTTATTACTGGAGCACTTTTACCTACACCAAAAAGTAAAGATCGCTCATAGAGCTGTACCCAAGTGAAACAATAAAAAGAGTATTGGTGGCCTTCGGCTTTTAAAACTTAGCTTTCCCAGCTGGCAACAGTACCAGGGTACAATGTGTTGCGGCGATTTCTTTTCAACAAAAGTCTAATTGAGACATGCCTTCCGGAATAGATGAAGGTCTTCGTCAGAAGAAGCTTCGTCATTCTATCTACGGCTGGGCCAGTGAAGGAATGTGTTCAAAGCTTTTCCACTGGAAGGGGAACGAAACGAAAAACAATGCTTCGGGGGGCACTCTATCCTTCACGAGGGTCTGTAACCACGGAAGGTTGTCCATGTGTGAATGACTAACACATTGCCTATGCCAATCTTTAGAGTTGAAGGGCGCCACTTCGTTATCAACAATAGGCCTTGATTTCCACGTATAGCGTCTTCAACAAGACGACGGTTAATTCGAGCGATTCTCAAGATGTCTATCTGTGTCTGTTAAACTGTTAAACACTTGCACGCCATGAATTGTTATTGTAAACCTTACACCTGAAGATTTGAAGAGTCTTTCCAGCCATCCGGTGTCCACGACGAAAGGCTAAACGTGACTTATGGAATATTCTTCATCAAGATCTTACAGGGTATTAACTTCTCTTTCGACAAGAACAACATGTTTCGCGTTGAATTCTCTTAAAAGACAATCTCAAAAAAGCAGATTTCTTCAGAATTCAAAACTTGTCGAGTCACTCCCATTCGTTGGACCAACGTAGTCAAAATAACCCTTACTCAATTTCCTTGAGACTTTCATTGACCACAGAATCTCGGTACATGTAGCGTTCTTCGCATTTAAAGAAGTTATTTCAGCTTGAAATGCTCAGCCCACACAATTTCGAAATCAGGCAAGAATGTGATATTCTTATCGAAATGGGTCACGTCAACGCGTCTGTTTATAGGATAGCCCAACAAGTGCAACCTTGTTCCGTATTTATAAACGTCCAAGTTTCTCCCGATATCAGAGATAGGTAAACAGGACCGTACATTGGAACTGGTTGGTATCGATAGGAACCTAATCGATAGGGGGCTTCCTAAGATCTCGATGGTTCTGGTAGGGATAGTTTCGTTGGGCTTTGTTGGAATAGAAAACTAAACTTCCAGCATACGTTTCTGAAGGAAACTGGAGATAAATTCTGAATGCCTAACTCTTATTGCCGAGCTAATGGCTGAGAAGCACTCGTTGACCGTTTGTGCTCAAAACAGTCCTTAAATGCAAAACTGCTTCGATCGCATATGTTCTTAGCTCCCCAACCTCTATAAACCCCTTTCGACATCAATATACTTCGTATCGACAAAGCACAACATCAATACATCTTTTGATAGGATAAGAAAATAACGGTTTAACCTAAGTCTGCCAGTACGTAAATCATCTTCAGTACCGTCCACAGCTTCCGCACAACAGGAGGGCAAAATAAACTGAACATCACATTCCTTGCATATTGTAGCAAGTTAGGGGAAGTAGCCGTGGCAGGATGTGATCTGCTGCTCACAGACACTACAAGCATTGGTTAGAGCCTTTGACTTTTTGGTAGATAGCCCAAGCAGATCCCGACTCTGGTCTCCGATCTTCGACTATAAAAGTGGGACGTGAACGTTCTCATCGACAACTAAGGAGAAGTAGGGCAACAAAACTGCCTTGTGTTGATCGATTCTGAATCAGTTGAATTGAGTTCTGCTCTTGTGACAAGATTTTGTCAGATTCTATGGATATCTCTTTCTTGTTCATTACTTGCTCGCTTTTTGCAAGTCTCTATCATCAGGCAGTGGCAACACCGGCCGATCGTTGTCTAGTTCCAAAGCATGTGGCGCACTGTTTTGATGTCATGCGCGTTGGTGTGAAGTTGGACGACCAAACAGCATCTCAGTTTTCTCGTCTGCAGAATAGACTGGAAGGAATCAATATCGGATCTTGCGATTGGCAGCAGTGGGAGGGCCGAAACAATGTGAAAGAATGTGTGCATGTTCTCTCGAGGCTGGCTGGCGAGTGGGAACTCGAATATGTCGAAGGAGCTGTTGAGCGCCAGGTCATTTTCCCTGCGCTGATCACTGAACTACCAACTACTTTGGTACCTGTCCATCAAAAAGACTGCACATCGCGGTGCCAGCACGCCTGTTTGAAACTATGTGATAGGATTATGAACAACATTCCAGCAAGAACCAGTTGTAGGACGGCGTGTATGGACATCGATCTACCTCAAATGGACTACACTCCATCTCCATCTCCTCCGTCACCTCCTACGCCATCTTCTCTTCCAGCTCCTACACTTTCTCCTGAATTAATCGATTTGGTTGGTACTTTATTTGCTTGACCATCCAGTACACGAACCTAATCGTAATAGATTCAAATAGTGGGCATCTCCTAAAAATACAAAACAGATTTTGTATTTTCCCAAGAATTATGCTCTCTAAGAGCATGTCTATCAGTGGGGTCAAATAGCTAAATTGCCATTGTTTTAGCTTTGGCAGCCGAGTTTCTATGACATATTGAGACAGCTCATTTTGAGCAGCGTACAAGTATTTCCACGAAGCGTCGCGGCGATGATGAAGCCAAACTTGTTTTCACTTGTGTTTTCTGATCATGTAAGATTTGGAAGCTCAAAGGGGGGGGGGGGGGGGGGGTCCCGCGATGAGCTTCTTCTGTTCATAGGCGTAAGTTGGGTGTTGGGTGGAGAAGCGGAGAAGCTAATTCCCAAAGACACATTGGACGTGGTCAGCAGGCTTGCTCCAGTTGTGCCAGTACTGGCTTCCGAGCATTTTTTATAAGACTGAGTTTCAAGCGTTGGACTTGATCTCCGCTAAGTGCAGGCTTGTACACTTGAGGGCAGACGATGGTGCCGAAGCTCCACTGAGTTTCAAGATATTGGGCACATTGCATGGCGCGAAGAAGGCACACACACTAAGCGAGAATGATTGCGAACGGTACTTCTACGGGTGTGCGCAAGTAGAGCGGTTTCATTTAGCATAGCGAAGCCCTCTTTGAAACTGGCGAAATTGGGACAGAGTGTTTCGTAGACGGCTTTGCCATGATATCAATTCCTTGATATCTTTTTTTGGGTTAACCAAGCTCGCTGTTGTCCACAGGTCCACACGTAGATTTTGCGTACCCCTCAATGGAGTACAATGCCGTCATGCTTACGTTAGAAAGAACAGTCTTACAGCTTACAGCGGCAGCTGTCAATTGCCGCCGCCTTGCTCCCATAGAAGCCAACGGTCTGAGCTAAGACCCCGGGAACCTTCAAATAAATTGCGTTCGTTCGTTCGTAAACAACGTGTGAGTCGAAACACCCCCCAATAAAGGTTGCGTTCGTTCGTGAACCAAGGAGTACCCGAACGATGTGCGCAACAGACTTGTGGGAATTAAACGTTCAGCTTCTAATGTAACCTAAGCGGTGACAAGCTATTACTGGATGTAAACGACAGGGTGCTCGAAGGCTATCAGATCAACACAGCTGCGCGAGGAACGTAACATGTGCAGAAAGCATTCATTTTGAACGCGGTTGCTCTTCTAAAAAGATTCGGAGAATGCGTGAAATGCTGCTGCGCAACAGGCACAGGGAAATGAGGATGTAAGTCGCTGTCCGAGAGCGTTGTTGACGTCTGTGGCGGAGTGCAACTATCGCGCATATGAGGAAGATATTTGATACGATAGCGGATCCGAATCGAATGAAGTTGTGGCTTGTGGTGATGCCGTACTGGAAGGCTCGTGACGCACGCAAGTCGTGGAGAAGTACACTGCTGAGGCCTTCAAAGTTAGAGCTTGAGAAGTTTTGCTTGAGGAGGGCGATTGGGAAAGTGATGCCGAATGGGCCAGCGAATGCGAAAGTTGCTGTTTGTCCAGATTCAGATCTAATCTAGGCTTGTAGAGCCCACATCCAGGACGCTCCTCGTGTTGAGGGCTGTGGCTCATAGCTTGTTGAGCTCTGCATGTGGTTCGGTTGTCAATGACAAGTCCTATGGGTGTCAATCGATTTCTTCATACACTCGACTAATTGCCTTTGAGGGCTATGCCGTCTGGGTTGTATGAAGTATTCATGACCAGACTCCTGAAGATGCGAAGAGGTTTCCTCAAAGTTAACAGTTTATAACATATCAATAATATCCCAAGCTACTACAACACTTGTTCCGCATTATTTCTCAAGAGAAAAGCAAACACAACAAACTCAAGCAAGGCACGGAAATTCGAAACTCTTTCAAACACGGTTCGCAAAATATTGCCCATCGTGTGCAAGCTCTCACCAAAGTTCAACTTCTCAGCATATTTCGTACAAGGAACCACCTCCAATTCCAATCTATCAAGTTTATCTTCCATACTGCTCTTGATTTCCATCGAGCTCCCAGAATCGCTTGAACACATCCTCTTCTGATACATGCTTTGCGCATCTGCCGTACCAGTTTGATCCGTTGTTGGTGGCATATTTATGTTCTCAGCTGACGTGATGCTGGATATCTCTGTTTTTTCGTCATGTGCGAGAAACAAATCTTTTCCATCACCATCTTTACCCTCGGTGCATTGGGAACGCGATAGTTCCTCCAAAGTTGATGAGTAGAAATGCGCTTTTTCAACGCAGGAGTGATGCAAATGAGAAGGTTCCAGGGGGAAGGTCTCGTTCACGTCATTCTTAGTCGTCTCGTCACAAATCGCGCTAACGTAGACATCAACCCAGTCTCCCCCAAGTTTTGAATTGATCTTCCCATCATCAACAACGCAAGTCTCCTCACATACCGTTTCGTTCTCTTCCGAATTTTCGGAATTGCTTGAACTGCAGTTCTCGCCCAAGGTTTCTCCCTTTTCTTGTGCTGGAAATATTTCTGTGGGACATCCAACAGTTGAGGGAGATTCGGGGAAATCAATTATATTTCCCACAGACTCAATGATTTCGGCCACAATTCCGCTGACTCTCGAGTGAGTTTCGATGGCAACGATGTCATCCTGGGCGATTACGAGTTCCTCAACTGCAGAAACCACTGTCTGGCATTCCATCGAACAGAAAGAATCGAAAACATCGCTCGATGAGAGAAAACCCTGCTCTTGGACCGGTTCAATACTCCCCAAAACTTCTTCGATTAGAGAATTGACGAATGATTCAACATCGTTGTCGGGAATGCCAGCCATTTTCGCCTGTAGAATACCAGAAGGATGTTCATCAAAGGACAAGCAAGATCCCTCTTCCTCCTGCAACATCAGAGGTGAATCTGATCCACTTCTGGTCACCGTTTCACTCTTTGCTCTTGTTTCACCAACAACGGTAGCAGTGAATTCTTCCAGAATATCGCCAGTGAGTTGTTCTTTCTTTGGTCCACAATTCTCAAAATCCTTGACCTTGGTTACGCTTTCTGCTTCCTGCAAGTCTTCACAACTATAATGATTAACTGCTATTCCGCCCAAGTTCTTTGCGACCATATATCCGTTTTTCGTGTCTGCTGGCAAGATACGGGGGGTATCGATCAAAGTGGCGTTAAGTTCTTCCAGTTCTCCCACAACGGATGACGACTCCTTGTCGTCGTGAATCCCCTCCTCAAGTTTGCACATGACTCTTTTGTCTGTGCGTGGAGAAACCGCTGGCACATCGTCATTAATCGAAGTGTAAACATGAGAACAGTCCTCCTGTGCCATTTGTCCCGGTTCCTTTCTCACCAGAGCTTGGGTTTCGGTTTTCTCTGTTTCCATCTCAGGGACTAAGAGATCATCGATCTCGAGAGATTCCATCTCGGAGATATCCTCGTCGTAAAGTTCCACCGAATCTGCATACTGGACGGATATGATTCCAGTGCACTTCTTGATCTTCTTCTTGATTGAAGTGCCTGCGCGAGATATGTTTCCCGCAGCACAAGTCAGTTTTCTACCAGCAGATTTCATTCCAACGAAGACTCTGGCTCGCAACTTGGCCCTCCAACTATTGGGAGCCCCATTCTCCTCTTCTGAAGCTTCGTAAGCATCGTCTGCATGGTGGGAGAGGCCCACAAAGTCTTTCGCATAGTTTTCTCCAAATACGCCTTTCATCGTCTGCTTTAGCGAAGTTGATAGTTCTCCTTTTCGCAAGAGAGAGCGCTGACAATCCTAGACGGATAGCAATGGTTGAAGGTGCCATGCTTTTATACTAGTTTCGCTTGAGCTAATTCCCTGACAAAGGAAACCCTCGTGTCACGAGCCGACACTTCTCGTCGTTGCCAACGTTGTTTAGCTTTGCAATTAGAGAACAACCTGCGCTTCAGAGGCTCAAGCGCCGATCCTTCTCGAATTCTGATATGCAACGACGTTAGGAGCTCGTGTCACGAATCGATCATAATTGCAGACAGTGTGACTTTTCTCCTACATATTGATCTCCGAAAACAGAAAGAGAACAAAAGCACATTCTCTGCGAATTGCAAACCTTCATTAGCGTGTCACGAGCTTCAGATATAACACTTCTAGCACCGTTGCTCTGCATGAGGCAGACCAGTTCACAAAGGATATCACGATCCTATGCCACCACCCGAATGTATCGCGTCTTGGTGGGCTACTACCCTTGGTAGTACAAACGAATCGATATCAGCATATTGCTAATATCGATTCCATCGTAGCATACGTAGCTGCTTGCAAAATGTCAAAATATTTGGTTCGTTGTGGAACCGCAAACGCTCATGGACCGTTTGAAGTGGATAAACTGAAGTTCAAGACTCTGGAATCAAGAGTAAGAGACATGACGTAGAGAAATGACGTAGAGAAATGACGCTCATTGCGAAAATGTGGGAGACAAATGGATCCGATCTACGCAAATCTTCCACCTCAGAATCTTTCGATCGAAGATGTTATTGATGTTGCCCGGTATCTCTTCCGTTCTCTTTCTCTTTACGGCTCAGACACAGAGTGGCGCAGAACGCAGCTGTAGGAAGGATCGTTTTCTTGCCAAGAAAGCGAACGCATTTTCAGACGACTTTCTTATAATTTACGATGTCCCCAACAGGCCTTTCAAGTAGTTGAAAGACAAGATCTACTAGTGGTATCTGGTATTGGCCGTATCTGTTTTGCGACGGCACGTCTTCCCTCGCAGTCGTTTGCGTTTGTACCGAGCGCCCAAGCCGCAGTGCGCCAACTGGGCAGAAGAAATGTCATATCTTGGTTGTTGTCCGCATCAAAGAAGAAGCGAACATATCTCGGTTCTCAGATATTTCAACATCCTCACGAACTCTTTCAGAATGCCATAGTACACGCTACAACATCGGCATATTACGGAGTTGGTGTTGGTTGCTCATCTCTCATGATGAAGCTTTAACCGGAAACTTCTGTGTTGTTCCGACATTCATGTATGTTATAGATATAACGGCATACGCTGCGAGCAAATTGGGAGTGCTATCAGCCGATTTGTTACAGGTGCCCTGCGTTAGCACAAGTCATGGGCGTCCCTCAAAAACAGTAGCAGAGAAGCCTTCGATGTCGTCCTTCCACACCATAATCCACACAATGAAGCACACTTTCACACACGGTGCCACCACTTCATCTTCCTACAATAGCTTCACAACCGCCTCTTCCTATCACAACCTCTACCGGTCCTGATCTTACTCGGCACTCTTGGTGCTGGTGCAAAAAACTTCAGCTGACTCGTTGCTTCCGAGATGCTCGAGACCCACGCTCTCAACGGTATGTCATCCGTCTCATAAAGCGACTACACACACACACACACCGGCTAAACGCTTCCCAAGGGCAAGGTGTGCAGACCCCGTCTCACAGGAAAGTACGTGTAGGCCTTCTTCCAATTCACACTCTAATCCCACCGTCCACATATGCCACACACTTACATGACTTACGTGCTCAAACTGCACCCATAGCGGCACTATGAGCAAATCAAACTTTGCGTTCAGCAAACCTTACGCCACCTTGGTATAGAGAGCAGCCCGGGAAAAGTCAAGGTCACACTCCTTCTCCGATGTGTCACCAAACGTCGCCACTTCCGACGTAACGGCCTCCACCTTCACACAAGTATTCCAGAAGTGCGGTCTCTTACAAACCCCCTCCAGGAAAAAGAATCCGCCCTTCTTCAATGTTTCCAGCTTTGCCGCCATCGTGTCGAGCCCAGCGCCTTGCACAGCACGCCCATAGCAACATCCCTGCGCCCTCGCCCATTCCACTCCATGCATGTCCACTCCCAACAGCCTCTGCATCCCTTCCATCGCCACGCATCCTCTCCCGCGCCTCAACAAGGCCCCCACTCGCAGAAAGCGACCCGCTTGTTCAAGATCCTCCACAGGCGCACGCCCCCTCGCCAAACTCTTAAGTGCATTCGGGTCCTCGCTTGTAAGCTTCACCAATCCAAACACACTCACCAGCAGCAGCGTGGCCACATCAACGGCGTCCTTGGCGCGCTCAAACGCATTATCGCGTCGCGGCCAATTCTTACCGGCGCACACGCACGAGATCACGACAGAGAGTGCGATGTATACCCACGCGAGAATCTGCCGCCCGCTCAGACGCGTGACGTACGTCACGCCGCGGCGGCGTAGTAAGCGACGGGCGTCCTGTCGCGCGGCCTCAAGCTGGGTGTGAAACGAGGCGTCCATGGAGGCGATCATGGTTGAAAGCGGAGCTTGGTATATAACTTGAGCTTCGGTTCCGGCGCGAGACAAGTTGTGTTCTAGGCGGTGTTCCCATCTCATATTAGGCGCGCCGGTGCTGAAATCCAAGGCAGTAAGGTTCCACATGAGGGCGTGCAGACCGTCGCGTCGCAGCGCTTCACTGACAGATTGGATCTCGGCGGCAGTACAGAGCACGTCACGCGCACGCACGCAAGAGCTATTGACGTACGCACCGTACATGGAGAGAATATCGTACCGAGCTGCTCCTCCCCGACTGTGCAGTGCGGACAACGAGTGCACGAGAGGGCCAGCATCAACTGTGTGCGCGATGAAGGCCAACGCAAGCTTTGAGAAAATGGAGTCATCCGGCAATCGGGACGACGTGCTCTGCGACGACGTGGCGACGGCGCGGAAAGCGTCGCGCCACGCGGGCTCCTCCACGACGTCATCGACGCACGCAGCGACAAAGGCGCGGAAAGGAACGTCGCCATGCGTCAAGACGTGCGCGGCGCCGTAGCCGTACCTGGTGGCGGATGCGGACTCAGAGCGCAGCTTGTCCGTGGCGGTGGAGATGGTGGCAGCATGCTGCTCGGGAAGTTGCGAGAAGACGGCGGCGGCGGCGTCGCGCATGCGACGCGCGGGGTGCTTGCCGAAGCCATAGAGCTTGCGGGCGCGCGCGAGGGTGTCGGCGACGACGAAGGAGCACGTGCTGCGCTCGTTTTGGGACAGGTTGGCGGCGGCCGCGGAGAGCCGCAGCGCGTATGAAACGAAGAGCGCAAAGTCGTGCCGTGCAGCGCCGGCATTGCCGAGCGCCGGCGGGCGCAGATGCGCGCCGTTTCGGCTGCAGTACAGACTCTGTACTACAGAGGGAACACGTGGTATCGGCGGTGCGCGTAGCGTTCTACCGTCGTAGCTTCTGCGGGTTGTGCTCACACCGAATTTCGGTGACCGAAGGGAGACTTTCTGAGTCTCGTGAGCTCAGCGACTACCCCTGGTATCTTACCTTGGGCAACGAAGCGCCACTTTTTAGTGAGAGAGCGGTTCTTTCAGAAGCGCTCCGCAGCTAGTTCTAGTTAAGCTAGGGCGCCCATAAATGAGAGAGAGAGAGAGAGAAGCGGCACTGGGCCATCGGCCCGATCAACGCGCAACGCTTCGCTTGCCGCTCGCGCCAACGATGCCATCAGTGATTGGTTGGAGCGTGTTTGCTCTCATCGAGTTCTGACTTTGCGCCTCTCATCAGTCCAGGGGATGCGTTTGAGGATGTACCAAGGGTATCTTTAGCATACTTGTTGTACGGCTCACCTGTCGCTTCGACGCTGGCAGTTACAATAGAACTTCCAATTCGAGCGTACAGGGTACTTGTCTTGCGTCTGTTGGTCCCGATAGACATCTCTGTCCACATCGATACTAGCCACTTAATGACTATTCGCAGTTGTACTTCAAAGTGGAGCACAAAAGTCACGTCTGCGAATTTCCAAGGAATCTGCTCGTAAATGGCCGACAAAGCGTACTGCTCTTTTGTGGTGCAGCAAAATCAATTGGGACAATGTTGATAGCGATCAAATGTTCTATGAATGGCAAAATCACGTTGATCAAAAATCACGTTGATCAATGGATTAAAGTTAGTATTAATGCACCTTCTATGCGTGATGCCGGATTGTAGACAGGCCAGAAGACGATCCGCGCTCTGGTTTCACCTTCGTTTATGTAGGCTATCCACCAACCGCCAAGCGTGACTTCGCGACACAGAATGCCCGAGAGAGGCTCATGATTTAGCAGCTGTTTGGTCCCAGTAGCCGACACTGACAGACTGGACGACTATGCTTGAAATTGATTGTCCTTCTATAGACACTCGGGGCGGAGTTGGGAACCCCTCGCGTCAATCATCGATAATTTCGTTGTCGCAGTCGGACAGACAACGCCTCCTGCATGACGAACGAGGCGCGACAAAAATTATCTTTTCGGTAGCATTTACTGTAGACGATGAGCTGTTAGTCATTTGTTTGAAAATCTAAGCCATTGTTAGAAGGCTACCATTTACGCTTGGATGTCGAAACCATCGGCGAGAACACCACTCGCAAGAAGAACTTGGTTTGACAAAAAGACGGAAATGGAATGGAGGAAGGGAAAGCATCGCGCTGGGGATCATGTGCGTGAACTACCTGATTCTGCACCTCCCCTATGTGGTGAACGAGTGCTCCGCTTCGACGAAATGCCCGTAAACAGCACTGAAGCCCTGCATCCTGCGATGAGTCGGCCATTTCCATTAACTTTGTGGGGGGTATTGAAGTTACCAGACTTTTTAACATGCGGGCCTCTAGGCACAGCACTGTTGCAGCATTGACTTGCATGGCTCTCGGAATTTCATAACCTCGGTGTGGTTTTCCGTAGTGGTGGAGGCTAATAATCTGTATGAGCCTTCTCGGCAACACTCGAGAAAACTTGCATCACGTCAATGTTTTCTTCTTCGCTAAACAGTGGGGCAGCATCACAGCATTGGCGTGCTGAATATCTGCCCTCTTCCATTTCGTTGAAAAGCGGCGAGCAAGTTTCCGACGAGATCGTCGAGCCACACGAAGTGAGGCTTTGATTACTAATTCTTGTTCCATAGTGGGGCAGACAAACATTCTGCCTGATCCTTCTCTGAAACATCCGGAAGCACCTTCTTCACTTTGATGTTGACTTCTTCGCCAAACGAGGCGACATCACAACAATGAAGTGCTGGCTTTCTGCCCTCCTCCATTTCATCGAAGCATGGCAAACAGGTCTTCCAAGAAGTTGTCGAGCTGGTAGAGGTAAGGCTCTCCAGTTCATCACTAATTCTCGGTCCTGGCAGAGCTTCGAATACGATGTCCTCGACAAGGTCATGAGTAATATCTGTAAAGGTGGTGGCAGTAGATCCTCTAGGGAAGAAGTTCTCATCATCACCGACGAACGGTGTCTTAGGGCGCGAAACGGTTAAAGCACTATTAAAGCCATTTGCCAAAAGTTCGAATTGCCCCAAGTTCATTGTGCATTCGTCGCCATACTGGCACCCAAATGCGCAAATGCTGCTGCAATCCTCAATGGACGAAGCGCAGGAATCGTGGTATGGGTCATACGGCGGCGGGAGCGTGTTTGCTTCTACTATGGCAACTACTCCGTCGTGATCTTGTCCGAGTGCTGAAGACGATGAAATCTGAGTAGAACCTGTTTCCAGGTTCGGTGCGCTGTCGGCATTGTGGGGGTTGCCGCTCGTTTCGTCATCAGAGCCATCAAGGCGTTGCGTTTCATCCTCGAACCTAACCTTCTTCCGTTGCTTATTTTCGTCAGCAGAAACTTCACGTGCTGCCTCTGGCGATGAGCCAACATTTCTCAATTTGATTGACCTGTCATTACGCATCTCATCGATGTTGTCCTCCTTTTCCTCCTCCTCGGAGAAAGAGATTCCTCCACTCCCCGATTCGACATCTTTGCTCCGCCCAAACCATGCTTTAAATCTAAGTTTCAATTTCTTCCAAAACTCATGACGTTCGGGGATAGAATGATTCCTCATGATGTCGAGAATGATTGCTCGTCCACTGGATAAAGATTTGGAAACGAAACGTCCTTCAAAAACTGCGACTAGTTTAGGCCTTTGCGCCCAAGTTTCGTCGGGGGAAGATGGTGCAGAAACACGTAAAACTCTCAGGATCGTTTGATATGCTGTGCACTGACAGAATGCTTTCTTAATGGAACTGGTTCACATTGCATTGCTAATTAAACAAAAGTAAGAAGCTTATGCTTAATTCAGACCTTGTCGGCGGTGACCCGTACGGAAATCGAGCGTGAGCCCACAATACCTAGCTGCAAAGCATCGTTACGGAACTTATGCATCAGCTGCAACCACCATGCAGAATCAAGGAGGTATTCTCCGAAATATAATTAGAAGAGACCAAGCGACCTGCCAGTGCAATATGAAAGTCTTGTGGCTAATTGCCCAGGGTAGTCTTTCAGGGCTGGATGCAAGAGCGGGAGCTAGAGCACTTCGGAAACTGAAGTCTTCCTCAGGAAGGCGCGCATATCTTTGACATAGAATGCATTTCGCCGTTGTGTACTCCATATATTCGACGAACACTTTCCCGTAATGTAACATCATCGATACCTCCGTGGGTCTTTTCGTTTTGATGTGGGAATATGTTTTTACGTCATGCAGTTCCCAAAATATTGTTCTACGTTGTTTCAATTGCGTACTCGTCATCACGAATGTTAGTAAGCCTTGCAGCCAGATCTGTTCAAGACATAGTCACAAGTAGCACCAACGATCCAAATCCTGACAAGTAGAGGAAAAGGAACAAATGAGGACTGTAGAACAATGATCGAACTTCGATTACAACATCAAAAACATGAGGTTTCTCTCAGTAACGGTGAAGTGAGAACAGGAACTTTGTTGTTGTTCGATGGGATGCCTTCACTTCAGCGAGATCTGAGAGCAGACGAGAACTTGACCTTTGCCAAGGACGTGTCCTTGCGTGACCTGATCTCGACTCGAGATTCTCGAGTGTGCATTGTTGTAAGATACCTGGTTTCTACGAAGGTGCAAAGGTACAGGTGCCGTTGTACAGGTACGCCATACACGTACGCTTATTTGTAAAAGTGCGGGAATTTGGGACTATTCAAAGTGTACGTGGTGAAACTTGCTGAAATGAGTACGGACGCAGGCCCTCTGAGACTTGCTGAGACTTGCGGAGACATGCATGTGAGTCCGTTCCGAGTTGTTGGCATCTAGCTAGACTTCTGGACGCTCAATAGTTCATGTGTTCACCAGGGATTTCTCGCGAATGCCCCGCGCCATGAAATGCCCGGTCCCTTTCGGCAAGCTTGACGTGAAGGTATTGGAATTGTACCAATGCACGAAATCAATTCGCGGAAAACGTATTCTGATTCAGGTGCTGCCATCTTTCCATGTTGCTCCGAAAAATTCTTGAAGGGGTGCTTGTATGTAGTAAAACTAGGCTGTGCTGTCTCCAGGCAGTTACCAACGGTACTCGAAAGCGTTTCCTGATTTAACTCCTTATCTCTATGCTTAGACATCCTCGCGGCCTGAACATTCGTCAGATAATTTTTTATAGCATCTCCAAGAAAGCAAAGTGTTCTCTGTTGGAGACCGGAAATGGAATTGTAAGGGGATTTGGCCTTTCCGCTCCAAGAACGACGTAACATACAGCTGTAGACCATGAAGGTTAACGAGTTGTCATTTTATGGAAAGAATTAACGCTTCAGAATGGAAGTTACCAGCATGAACGCTGCGGTGCAGCGAAGCTCGCTACGAATAGCAATATTTTTTGAACCACGGATATCCTCACCCTTTTGTACCCATGGTACGACAATGACTCTTGTTCGAAGAGCATCTGTCCACGGCGAGACCTCTTCCCGAATCAGGTAGAACCCTCCATCGCGCTTCTGCAGTTTCTAAGAAAGTATTACGCAACGAAGCAAGATGTTTTCAAGTTTATCGTTAAAGTCAGCAACATGCAAGCTTTTCATTTGGGACACTGGCACCACCGGGAAAGACCCTCGGTACGATCATATAAGAGCTTTGGCCGTCGTAGAGTATTCTTCGTCATCTGATTTCGTAACTCGCTTTAGCACAGCCGTTGGTCCTCGTGATGTTGCAGCAGTGCAATATTATGATTCCCGCGCTCCACCATTCGCCACCGCTTGGAAAGAATTTGTATACTTTGTTGTGGAGCGCTCTGAGGGAGCTAATCCTTTGCTGGTCTCACATAATGCTTCGTTCGATGTTTCCTTCTTGAAAGCAGAACTTGACCGCGAAGGCACCCGCGTGTCATCAAACTGGAGCTTTGGCTGCTCTCTTCAGCTGGCACGGGTTCTCAATATTGATTCTCGTTCTTATTCACAGGCTGATCTAGCTGATCACTTTGGAGTTGTTCCAGATCGTGTGCATCATGCTGAAACAGATGTAATTACTCTCCGGCGTATTCTTATTGCTATGAGTGATGAGTACTGCATTCTACCTTTGCTTTATCGTGACGCTCAGCAGCTGGAGTTCTTCGACAGGGTTCCCGAGTCTGATGGGGATGGAAAGCCGCAAGCAAGGTTCTTTGTAACGTTGACTGGTCGACGGTATCATTCAGAAGGCTGTAGATGGCTTTCTCGCTCTTGCATACCAAAACGCACACCCCCTCCGGGTCTAAAGCCCTGCTCTACATGTCGACCGCCTCTAGTTTCGCGAAAAAGCCGTCCGTCAACGCCTTCATTTACAAAAGCATCGGATACAGATTCTAAAGTTGCCCATCCCTCTTCAACGATTGAAGGGGACAAGCGCTTTGTTCCGAAATCGGAAGACAAGTATCATGTCGATGCTTGCAAACAACTGAGAGGATCAAAAACTCTCAAAGACTGTCGACCAGCTGCGTACGATCCACGTAGTGCTTGTCCACAGAATGACGCGCAAACTGAAGATTTACGCTCCTTACCCGTCTCGACGGGAGGTCAGTCTGGTGTTCGTCCATCTGCGAGATTTTACACAACGAAAACTGGACGGAAGTTCCACATTATCACGTGCAGACATCTTCGAAAATCGAAAATTGCCGCCGACCCGCCACCTGCCGAGTACGAACCTTGTGCAGTTTGTCTTCCATATGGTGTAGATGCGAAGAGCTTGGGAGCTGGTAAAGGGGAATGTGTCGAGAAAGTCAGCAGAGTGGCCACCTTTAAAAAGCGAGAAATTAACACGTAACGGAAAAATGTGGGTCCGCAGACTTTTAAGACAGGAGAGCAGGAGTCGAAAGGTTCTCATTATCTGTCGTGCTTTCTATAGTTTTATTTTGAAGGCATGAAGCATTTGTCACTGGGCCCATGTGCAACATGGGCCGTTAGAATTCTTTCGTCCTGCATGTAGCATCAAGTCACTTGATCAAAATGCGCCAGTGAACCGCATTGCTGGTGTCATAGGAAGAATGGAAGAAAAGAGGGTCAGCCCAACTCAGCAGATTACTAGGTGAATTAAGCACGAGGTATTTTATTTAGACAGAAGACCATGGTAAGAGGTGGGTAGTGTTTTTTGCCGACTCTACCGCTGGAGGTCCCACAAGGTCTTTGTGATTCCATTACATAATGCAACCCCATCCCAACCTCCCAAAAGGAGCCGTTTGCGCCGGTTGGTCTATTACGGAATAAATACATTTTCATGAGTACTTTTGTTCTCTCTCTCTCTCTCTGTTTGTGGGTGTAACAGCCTAATTCCGGCATGCTACATGTTCCTTTGTTACCAGGCCTGTTTGTCACACACAGGGCCTTAGGCCCTTTGCGCCTTAGGCCCTTTGTATTACACATAGGGCCCTAGGCCCTTTGAGCTTTTGGCCCTTTGTGTTACACATAGGGCCTTAAGCCCTTTGCGCCTTAAGCCCTTTGTGTAACAAAAGTACTTGTAGCACGCCGGAATTAGGCTGTTACTGTAACTTAGTGTACATTTCTTCGTTGCAAAATGGAAGGTTCAGGTTTTTGCAATAAGGCAAATTAGGAACAAACAGCAATAGCCGGATAGATGTCTTACATTCTATCCGAAAAGAGAAGAAAATTGCTTTCCTTCGTCGACTGAGAAGAAAAAGAAAAGAACGTGCCCATACCACCTGTGTGGCAGCCATACGAGATTAGAACCATTGAAAACGAGCAGCCTGAGACTCTTCAAGAGTTTTTGTTCGCTATTGCTGATTTTCAAAGGCGCATTAGTAATACGCAAATGGGCAACAGAGACAAACTAAAGGGTACGCATTTTCTTCCCATACAACTGTACAATCTTGGTAAATCAACCGTCCCGCTTTTTCTTCAGAAATATGATTCCTCATCGGTTTACGGACGTCTGTTTCGTTTTAAACTATCTTCTGGTACTTAGTGATGCATTTACCATAGCGTTTGATGTAACATAACACTTATGCGCTCAGGTTGCACTCTTCCTCTTCATGATTCATACATGATGTATGAACAAAGATTGATACAACAATCAAAACATTTCTATGTAGAACAACATGAACTTGTTGCCTGTAACAGATGATCTATTTGTATAACAAGCTTTAGGACACCAGACATTGCGCGGCAAGTCCGTAAGGCCAGTAAGTATTGAAGGTACTCGACAAACATATTGCCGTGCTCCAGATGACGTCCCCCCCCCCGTTCACCCCTTCACACCAACCTCAAACAATCCTCATGATTTTGGGTGCGATAGCTACTGTTGTTAACCGCTCATGTCTAGATCACATGCTGCTCATACAAATTCTCCTAGAAAATATCCGCACAAGCTTCTGAGGCAGCCAGAGAAAAAAATAAGCCTATATAGTTTGACATTCATACTTCCCTGATGTTCACCTCGCAGAATATTATTCTTCATAACAGCCTCCCTAGGCGCCCTTGAAGTTCATGCAGAGATGTTATGCCTTCACTGGAACGATTGGAATGAAGTAAGAACCGCAGAAATGCAAAAGTGCAACCGGAGAGATAATTGCGATGACGACGTCAATGAGAAGGGTGTCAAACATTTTCGAAGACAGTCCTTCTTAATCTTAGTAGAAGCAGAAACAGCATAAAGTACATTTCAAAGTGATTAAAGTCGTCCAACGGTAAAGCTATGATGTTGGGCACGTAAAATATATCATATGAAATGACATTGAGCATAATACGTGTCTTAGGTCCAAGCGCAGTAGACCTGTCGGATATGAAAGCCAGATAACCCACAAGAACGAAATCGTCCTCAAATACGAAGCTGGAAATGCTCCGTTGATGTTGGCTCCTTTCTGTAGTGGGCATATGTCATTTCTGCACCCGTGATTCAATGCGGATGTGTGGCTAACATTACAAAAGACCTTACGCAAGCGTTGCTCTGCTGTTGTTGCGATGATGCCTCGTATCAACCGCAACTAGGAGGAGCAAAGTGAGGGACGCATAGAGGCAGTTCTGCCCAAACATATAGCAATAGCTACGGAAGGTCTTGCCTCCTTTTTGTGAAGAGAAAATTTTCGTCTCGGAGTAGTTTTACCCCTTCTCAGCAACTTGGAGACTGAAAAACGTAAGGGGGATTGTAAGTGAGCTGTCGTCAGAAGTTGATAGAAACGCAACCCACACAGGGCATTAGAGTTGCGTGTGTTTCTTCTGTTCATTACCTTACTCTGGATGACATCCAACGACATTGTTGAGGAACACAAAACGAGAAAGCACACAAAAAGTACCAGAGAGAAATTTTATGATACATGTAGCAACTTACTTGTGCTCTAATTTCGACCAGAAGCATTACATTCTTCTTCCTCCAAATGATTGCGGTCATTCTGCTTTCGTATAAAAGGTCATGGTGATGACATCGGGAACCAGAATATTTTGCGCCACACTCAAGTCGTACTCAGCTTGTCTTGCACTCGAGATCTACTTTCACAGACGATATTTCCTCCAGTTCGACTATGAAGATGGTGTTGCTTTTTACGTTGGCGGTTTTGTTCAGTGTTGGCATCTGCTCGTTGGTTCCTAGCTCTCTGGCGGAAAATGAGTTGAATTGGCATGAAGGGGTGCATGGTGTGAACAGGATTGAATCGAAACAAGAACAGGCTTCGTTGTGTCGCCCTGCGGTGATTGAGTTGGTGGTACAATGCGCGTGTTCTCTCAGAATTGATGACGAAGAAGTTGGTGAGGATTTAAGGCAACTATGTAAGGACAAATTGGAACAATCCAACCGTACTGCGGAGACGGCATGCGCACCGTTTACGAGGGGACCAAGTGGGATGGTTGACGAAGAATTGGTGACGCAGCTTATTTGTCAAGTTCAAAGGGTGTGTCCAAGTGAAGGTGGCGGCGAAATGGGCGGTGTGGTGCGTATGGAAAGCCTTGAGGCTGAAGTAAGCCTTCGGGCTGAAATAAGCCCTGGGGCTGAAATTATCTGGTGGTATCACTGCTGAGCAATTGATGTCTGCACGGGAAGCTCGAAGACAATCGCATTGCACTAGCTGAGCAAGCGATTCATGAAGAGTAGGTAAAGCGCATGGCACTTGTTTGAGCTTGCGGTCATCTCTCCGAATCTGCAGAAGATAGACGTACGCACAGATACAGCCGAGCAAGACTTGACGCATTTGCGCCAGATTGATCGATACAAGCCATGTTTTGGAGCTAATAAATTTCGTTGTTTGAAAAGTGCTCTTCGCTGCGTCTCGTTTGCGACGTGGCCAGCGCTCACGGGCTGCGCCTCCGTGATTGCAGCTGCGCTTCAGATTCTCCAGCGCCATGTGAGGGTTTCCCGTCGCGCCCTCTCGAGCCGCCTCCGCGCAGCCGCCATCGCCCTCCCATCGCCGCCGCCCCTCTCCCTCCCCCCCCACCGCGCGCCGCCCGTCCTCTCGCACCGTCAACGCCGCCCGCGCCGCCACCGCCACCGCCACCGCCACCATGTTCGCGCTCGCGCTCGCGCCAGCCATCTCCGCGCTCCCCGTCGCCGTCAAGGCGGTCGGCGAGCTGCACCGCGCGACGGTGCTGCAGTCCAACGCGCTCGCGCGCCAGGGGCTGTCCACGCCCGACGCGCGCGGCGAGGACCAGCGCCTCGCGCGCCAGCGCGCCGGCGGCATGTCCGGCAGCCTAGACGGCAAGAAGAAGGCGCCCAGCTGGCAGCGCAAGGTGCCGTCGCGCGCCGTGGCCGGCGACCTGCGCAAGCAGTACGAGGTGGGCGGGCTTGGAAACGCCACCTCGTCGCGCGGCAACCTGACGGACATCCTGGACAAGGTGCCCAGGAAGACGCATGGCAACGGCGATTATAAGAAGATCAACCGCCCGCAGCCCCGACGTCTGGCGGGCTTTGGTAATCAGTCGTTCACGCCGTGAGACACGACGGCCGGGCGTGCGTTTTGTTGGTGATGACTGCGTTTTGGTCTGCTTGCTCTTCTACAATAACAACACTTTTTTCTCTTTTGTTTGCCCCCACAACCGTCCGCGCTCGTCGTGCACATGCGTTGGTACAAGGGTAGAGGTAGTAAAAGTAGGTAGTAGTAGTAGTAGTAGTAGCATTTACGAAATCGTCAGTAAGCGGTACGAGCAAAAGCAGCGCAGCGACACCAACAACCAAACGCGCAACAACAAAACAGCGCGCGCCTTTGCCCAGACAACAGCAGCCGCCGCACGCGTCAGTACCGTCTCGGCGTGCTCCCCCTCGAAGCCGGCGTCTTGACAAACTGCAGCGGCGACACGCTGGTGCGCTGGAAGCCCGGCGTGGTGGCGGACGACGACGGCGTGAAGCCAAACTTGTCGGCGGGCGCGGCGCCCTTGGGCGTGTCCACCTCCTTGTTGGCCTGCCAGTTGGACAAGAGGAACACCAGCACCGCGCCCGTGCACACGGACAGAATGCACAGCGTGAGCGTGCCGACCCAGGTGTGCGCGCCGTCGCGCGCGGCGGCGGCGCCCGCGGGCGCGGCCGGGCGGTACAGCGCGTCGCGCTTGCCAAACGCGGACAGCGCGGCGGCGGCGGCGGCGTCGGGCGCGGCGGCGCGCTTGAGCTTGCTCTGCAGCGCGTCGAGCGCCTTTTGCAGCGCGCCCTTCTCGCCCACCAGCGCCTCCTTGCCCTGCAGCGCCTCGCGCAGCTGGCGCTGCAGCAGCTCGGTCTGGCGCGTGAGCCCCTGCACGGCGGCGTTCTGGTAGCCGCCGGCAAAGTCGCGCTCGGCGTCGCGGATGATGGTGGACAGCGCGTCGACCTCGGCGCGCCACTCGGCCGAGCCGGCGCTCGCCTCCGACAGCATGGCGTGCAGGCGCTGCAGCAGCTGCGTGCGCTCCGTGACGACGGACAGCAGCGTGGCCAGGCGGTCGGCCACCAGCTCGTACTTGTGCGTCTCGTTGGCGACGGCGTTTGCCCAGTGCAGCTTGTCGCGCAGCTCGCGCAGCTCCGCGTCGAGCGCCTCGCGGCGGGCGCGCTCGTTGGCCAGCTCCAGGCGCAGCGCGTCGGCGCTCTGCGACAGGCGCTCGCGCGCGCGCTCGAGCGCGTCGGCGTCGGCGGCGCCGGCGGCCAGCTGCTCGCGCAGCGACGCGATGGTGGCGGCGGCGCGCTGCGCCTCGACGCGGTACGTTTCCACCACGTCGGCGCAGCGGTCCTTGCCCAGCTCGTCGGCGATCTTCCACACCTCGACGAGCGTGGAGTGGATCTCGTTCTTGGCGCGCGTGGCGTCGTCGGACACGGAGTCCAGGCGCGAGATGAGGTCGGAGACCTTGCCCTGCGCGGTGTCGAGCTTGTTCTTGATGGCGATGGTCTCGGTGGTCTTGGCCGAGCTCTGCTTGGTGACGACGGTGCGCTCGGCGGCGGCGGCGGCGGCGGCGGCGGCCAGCGCGCAGAGCAGCGCGACGAGCAGCGGCGCGCGCAGCGACGGTTGCAGACGGGCCATTTGGGGCGGGGGGGGGCGACTGACGGGGGGGGGGGGCGCAGGGGGCGGTGGGAGGCGGGGAACGGGTGAGCAGAGGCGCGGGGCGGGGGGAGGGGGGGGGGGTGTCGCTTGTTATGGCGCAGCCGCAAGCCGGGGGGAAGGGGGGGGGGACGCGCGAGACAGAGCCGGGGGCCGGGCGGCAGGCGTCGCGGGCGCGACGAAGGTACGTTGAAGAGCGCGGCGCGGCGCGGGGCGCGCGGCGCGACCGACGCGCAAGCGCGGCGCGTTTCAAAATGGGGGCCAGCGCCGGCGCGTGGGCGCGTGGGCAGCGTGGGCGGCGTGGGCGCGTGGGCAGCGTGTGCGGCGTGGGCGCGTGGGCGCGTGGCCAATTTGGAGGCGCCAACACGTCGGCGCCGCGACCTGCGCCGCGCACTAAGCGCGCCGCCGCCGCCGCCGCCGCCGCCGCCGCCGCCGCCGCCGCGAGAAGAGGGCGGTGCGCGCGCAAACATGGCGAGCCGACTGCTGGCGCAGCTGCTGCTCGTGGGCGGCACGTACGTGGCGCGCGCGTTCGTGCAGGCGTACCAGCAGGCGCTGGCCAACAGCGCGCGCGGCGGCGCGCGCGGCGGCGGCGCGCGCGCGGCGGCGGCGCTGCGCGCGGGGCGCATGGGCGTGGACGAGGCGGCGGCGATTCTGGGCGTGCGCAAGGACGCGGGGCTCGAGCAGGTGCTGGCGCGCTACGAGCGGCTGTTCCGCGCCAACGACGGCGCGCGCGGCGGCAGCGTGTACCTGCAGGCCAAGGTCCACCACGCGCGCGTCGAGCTGGAGCGCGCCGCCGCCGCGCGCGGCGAGCGCCTGCCGCCGCGGCGCGACGACGACGGCGCGCCGCGCGGCGACGACGCGCCGCGCCCGTGAGCGGCGCGCGGCGCGCGGCGCGCGGCGCGCGGCGCGCGGCAGCGGCGCGCAGCGGTGGCGCGCCGCGCCGCGCCCAATCAACGGCGGCGGCGGCGGCGGCGGCGCGCGCGCGCATGCGTGGCCAGCTGCGTGGCACCTTTTCGCAACGTGCGTCTGCGTCGCGCGCGCGCGGCGCGCATATAAGCGCGGGGGGCGCGGCGCTTCAACGACGCGGCTCTCTGCCGCGCAGCCGTTCACCATGTCCAAGCACGAGCGCCGGCGCGCCCTGCGCGCGTACCACGCGCTGGTGGCGCTGCTGCAGCTGCTGGGCGGCGGCGCGCTGCTGGCGCTGGGCATCTGGCTGGAGGCGACGGAGCGCAGCACGCCGCTGGCGCTGGACCTCAACGGCGACGCCTTCTTCGACGTGCTGCTGCACGGCGGCAGCGCCGCCATCGCCGCCGGCGCCTTCCTGCTGCTGGCCGCGCTGGCCGCGCTGCTCGCGCTGGCGCGCCGCTGCGTGGGCGCCGCCTTCCGCGTGCTGTACGCGCTCATGGCCGTCGTCATCGCGCTCGTGCTGGCCGCCGTGTGCGTCGTCGCCGCGCTGCTGGCGCACCGCAAGGACGACGCCGCCGTGCGCGACGCGCTGCACGTGGCGTGGCGCAGCGCCGCGCAGCGCGACGCCGCGCTGGTGTGCGCCATCGAGCGCCGCCTCGGCTGCCGCGGCTTTCTGGACGGCCAGTGCGTCGACTGCGGCGCCGCGCTGCCGGGCGCGCGCTGCGAGGCGCGCGCCGCGTGCGCGCCGTGCGGCGGCGCCGACGCCGACGCGCGCCCGGGCTGCTACAACGCCATTGTGCGCGCGCTCAACCGCATCCTGCTGCCCGTGGCCATCGGCGCCGCCGCGCTGGCGCTCATGCAGCTGGCGGGCGTTCTGTTCACGTGCTGCCTGCAATAAAAAAAAAGCGCGCGCATCGACGACGCCCATACCGCCCGCGCCGCCGCCGCGCCGCACCCCCCCGCCCCCCCCCCCCCCCCACGCCGCGCCGCCGCGACGATGGCGCGCGGCTCGCACGCGGCGCCGCAGCCGTGGACGGCCGCCGAGGACGAGCTGCTGCTGCGGCTGGTGCGGCGCGCGCGCGCGCACCGCGCGCCGCCGCGCGGCAACCGCGCCGCGCTGTACAAGTCGTCGCTGGCGGCCGCCGCGCTGGCGCGCCTGCAGCGCCGCTACAACATCGCCGCGCGCGCCGCCGCGCTGCGCCCGCGCTCCGCGCCCGCCATCGACCGCCGCTTCATCAAGCTGGTGCACTTGTACCTGCGCGCGTGCGCCGGCGAGGCCGGCGCGTGCGTCGGGCTGTCGGCGCGCGTCGTCGCCGCGCTGGCCGCCGTGCTGCGCGAGCGCGCCGCGCTGTGGGGGCTGCGCGCGCTGCCGCCGCTGGCGCAGCGCCGCCTCGTCGCGCGCCGCTCCGTGTACCTGCGCGGCGCCGCCGCCGTGTCGGCCGGCATCCCCGCGCGCCGCATGGTGGCGTGGGTGGTGGACGGCGCCGCCGCCGCCGCCGCCGCCGCCGCGCCCGCCGCCGTCAAGCGCGAGCCCGCCGCCGTCGACGGCGAGCCCGCCGCCGTCAAGAGCGAGCCCGCGCTGCGCCGCATGATGCGCACCGCCGAGCAGGAGGCGCGCGCCGGCGAGCCGCCGCCGCCGCCGGAATCGGAGCCGGAGCCGGAATCGGAGCCGGAGCCGGAATCGGAGCCGGAGCCGGAGGCGGGCGGAGGCGGAGGCGGAGCCGGAGCCGGAGCCGGAATCGGAGGCGGCGGCGGAGGCGGCGGCGGAGGCGGAGGCGGAGGCGGCGCCGCCGCACCCGCCGGAGGCGGCGCGCGGCGGCGGCGGCATGCGCGGCGTGCACGCGGCGCGCGCGGCCGAGCTGCGGCGCGCGCACGCGCGCTTCGAGGCGGCGCGGCGCGCGGCGGCGGCGCGCTTCGACGCGCGCCGCGCCGCGCAGGCGGCGCGCCACGGCCGCGAGCTGCGCGCCGCGCGCCGCCAGCTGCGCGCGCTGCAGGCGGCCGCCGCGCGCCGCCGGCTGGCGGCGCGCCGCGCCGCCGCGCGCGCGCGCCACGCGCGCGAGGCCGCCATGCACGAGCGCCACGTGCGCTTCGTCGCGCGCCTCGCCGCCGCCGCCGCCGCCGCCGCCGCCGCGCGCCGCGCCGCGCTGTGAGCGCGGCGCGCGCTTTTTTTCGGCGCGCCCCGTACCCACCCCCTCCCCGCCCCCTACCCGCCCCCTCCCCGCCCCCTCCCCCCCCCCCCCCCCCCCGAGATGGCGCCCGTCGCGTTCATCGCCGCGCCGCTGCCCGCCGCCTCCGCCTTCCGCGGCGGCGCGCTGCCGGCCCGCCCGCCGCGCCCCGCTGTACCCGCCGCCGCCGCCGCCGCCGCCGCCGCCGCGCCGCGCCGCGGCGGCTGGCGCGCCGCCGCCGCCGCCACGGACCGCGCGGCGGCGCCGCCGCGCGAGCCGCTGCCGCACCTGCGCGTCAACCGCGCCGGCCGCGTGTGGGTGCCGCAGCGCGCGCGCCCGCGGCGCAACCGCAAGAGCGCGGCGCTGCGCCACATGGTGCGCGAGAACGCGGTGCGGCCGGCCAACCTGGTGTACCCGCTGTTCGTGCACGAGCGCGACGTCGACGAGCCCATCGCCGCCATGCCGGGCTGCCAGCGCCACAGCGTGCGCGGCGTGCTGCGCGAGGTGGCCGACGCGCGCGCGCTGGGCGTGCGCGCCGTCGTGCTGTTCCCCAAGGTGCCCGACGCGCTCAAGTCCAACGCCGCCGACGAGTGCCACAACGCGCGCGGGCTGGTGCCGCGCGTCGTGGCGCAGATCAAGAGCAGCTTCCCGGACGTGGCCGTGTGGACCGACGTCGCGCTCGACCCCTACTCGGACCAGGGGCACGACGGCGTCGTGTCGCCCGACGCGCGCGGCGACGGCGGCAAGGGCCGCATCCTCAACGACGAGACCGTGGAGCAGCTGTGCCGCCAGGCGCTGTGCCACGCGCGCGCCGGCGCCGACGTCGTGTCGCCGTCCGACATGATGGACGGCCGCGTGGGCGCCATCCGCGACGCGCTCGACTCGCACGGCTTCACCGACGTGTCCATCGTCTCGTACTGCGCAAAGTACGCCTCCGCCTTTTACGGCCCGTTTCGCGAGGCGCTCGACTCGGCGCCGCGCGACGACTCCAACGCGCCGCCCAACAAGAAGACGTACCAGATGGACCCGGCCAACGCGCGCGAGGCGCTCGTCGAGGCCGCGCTGGACGTCGCCGAGGGCGCCGACATGCTCATGGTCAAGCCGGGGCTCCCGTTTCTGGACGTCATCTACCGCCTCAAGCAGCACACCAGCCTGCCGATTGCCGCGTACCATGTGAGCGGCGAGTACGCCATGATGAAGGCCGCCGCGGAGAGGGGCTGGCTCGATGAGAAGACCTCCGTGCTGGAGTCGCTTCTCTGCTTCAAGCGCGCTGGCGCCGACGCCATTTTGACCTACTATGCAAAGCAGGCCGCAATGTGGCTGCATGAAGAGTCCTAGTCCACTAGATACCCTGCGTATTAATGTTTAGTTCTTGCTTATCTCTACAAACGTGGTGAACACTTGCTCTCTTGTTGACATGTCCAGCGAGAACGCTGTCTACACCGTTCACCCCCCCCCCCCCCCCCCCCCCCCCTTCCCCTACGTCATCGCTCGCGCCTAGTCATTGTTTCGCACATACCCATTGGTACTTTGACCGTGGCCGGAAACGGTGCTGCGCTCATGCAGTATATTAACAAAACGCTCTGCAGCTGCGCGCCTATCTAGCTATGATTATGATTAGCTGGCTCTGAAGAATACCGATATCTTATCTTCGCTTCCAATCAGACGCGCTGTAGAGCATGTGAAAAACAGTGTTGCTATGCGACTATTCGAGCTCTTGTACAGATGCATACCGAGTACAAGGCTATGGCGTACTTGATTGTATCGTTCAAGAAATAAAAACTCAACTCAACGAGCCGTGGCTTCTGCCAAAGCTGTGTCGTTTCGATCGCAGCCCACATCGCCTCTTGTCAGCCATGTCAGGGAACAGTGGCACATTCACTTTGACTGATCTCAAAGGATGCAATTTGACTCTTTGATTGTGGTTCCCAATCGCTCTAGCATCAAAGTTCCTTCCAGAACAGCTGCATCAAACGCAACTGTCTGGTACACACGCGATGCATAATCTACACGGCAATATCAGCCTCTGTGTCTTGCAGCAGTGCTCCGTTGAAGACAAGCAAAATCAAACACTGGCACAGCTCAACACAACGCAACTTTCTTTCTTTCTTTCCTTCACGATGAGCGAGCACGGCTCAAATTCCAGAGCGACTGCGCGCTCCCAACGGCGAATGTGACGGCGTCACATTCATCAGCAGTTCGAATTTCTCCCTACCGACACCACGCGCACGGGTGACATAAATTAGAATTGGTCCAGAGCGGAGAGCCAGCAGCGGAACAGCGCATCTCTCGCGGTATAAAAGCCGCCCCTCCACCCTCAGCTCACATGTTTCCCATTCGTCCTCATTCCTCAGTCGCCAGCGGGTTGTGAAAACAGTTCCGGTGCCACCGTTGTAAAAGTGTTCCTGCTGTCGACACTTGCTTCCCCCCCACTGCAGGTTGTGAAAACAGTTTCGGCGCCACCGTTGTAAAAAGTTCCCTGCTCATTACCCATTCTATTTCCGTGCCCCCTTTCCCACTTCTTGTAAAAGCTTCATTTCAATTCTTTCTTAGTCCACATTTGCCTTTGTTTTTTTCTTTTTTTGCCGTCTTCGTGTTCACCATCTCTCTCTCCACTTCGCTGCGCCTTCTCTACCAGTTGTAAACGCTTCATCGCGCTTTTCTTTGTTCAAATTTGTCCTTGATGTTCTCATGCGTTCTTGGTGTTCTCTCTCTCTTTCTCTATCTCTCCCTCTTCCTATACTAGTTCTGCTGTCTCAACTTCATTGCGCGACGTCGCCCTCGGAATAGGATCTAACCAATGTGGTCAAGAATTTGTAAACTCGTTCTTCATCCTTCCTGCATTTGTCGGCGTACGTGACTCCTGAGGCAACATCAACCCCATTTGGCTTGAGGAACCGGACGGCATCTTCTATGTTATCAGGATCAAGACCACCGGCCAGCAGCCAAGGATGCTCTGGGGGCTTGAAGAGGTTCCAGTCAAAGGCCTTTCCAGTTCCACCTCCTTTCGTATCAAATAATGACCACAGAGCAGGGCCATGAGAGGAAAGCGTTGGCGGTGAGACAGCCCCGTTCGTGGTCACATCGCGTACATCTATCCATTCGAGTCGTGTCTCATCGGTGTCACCGCTCCAGTGCGATCGGCATTTCGGTCCATGAAGTTGAGCAACATCCACCCCAATTTCGCGACAAGTTTCGTTCATCTCCGACAGCGTTTCATCAACAAAGACTGCAACGGGTCGTGCACCTGATCTTGCGGCAACTGTGGATATTTGCTTCGCAGTGATGTTACTTACGGAGCGACGAGATTGCGGCCACAGAATCATACCGATCAGGAAATCAACGTCTGCAGGCAAAGTTTTCTTGGCTGCAGCAACCACCATTTCGGCATCTTCCGGGCTTACGACGCCGCAAACCTTCACGGCCTTCAGCGTGGGAGCCACGGAAGGGAATGGGGCCGCGAATGATAAACGAGGAGAGCTCATCATAGAGATCGAAACACGTTACATTCTTCCGCACGAAAGTGCACAATGTAGGAAAGGTTGCCGAGTACGGAGTACCTTTGCACTTCAACACGACACGCGATAATGCCCGTGTTAGCCAGGTGTCCCTTCTCTGAAAACGCTATAGAGAAATGATAATCATTGACGCATATGACGAGCTGCGATGTTCATCCCGTTGTCAAACGCTTCGTCATGATGCCGCTGAGCACTATGACATGTTGAAGCAGAAGATCTCCGTACCAGAAGTACGACGATAGATTCCCTCTGATCGTCAACCTACAAAGTTGCGCGGAGGGATCCGATGAGAACTAAAAAACCAGTGCCGGGAATCAAATCGTTTCCCAGAGCCGTTTTTTAATGCCTCTCATAATGAGAGGCATTAAAAAGCGGCTGTCTCATTTGCACCTCAATAGCTCAATCTCCTGCGTTCCCCGGAGCCCAGTTTGGTGCTCTGTTCGCCGTGTATCAAGGAAGAGAGACCGGCTTATCAGGTCTTTGTCCAGTTCCGTCACCTGTGGGGAGGTGGTGCAACAAGGGATAAACAACGTCACTGGTTGTGTATCGAACGCTGGATGCGGTAGACATTGTCTGACTAGTCATCTTCACGTCTGCAGACTGTTTATTTGAATGTGAAAGCAGGCTGGGATAAGAAACCGGCACAAAGACTGGGACCGGTCTTCCGAAACATGAATTCCACTGGGCAGTGTCCTTCTGCACCTTCCCGTCTTTGGGCGTTTTCAGCGCCTTCGCTTCCGTCTTCCAGACTGGTTGTGCGGCGGACACTTTCACCTCGATGCCCCAGACCACAGCATAAGCGGGTGCACAACCGGAATTGGCATCATGTGGCTGCAACGCTCAACTCCACAAGACCGTCTCCATCTTCTGAATCTGGACAAGATGATGTTCAGAGTGCGGCCGCAATCATTCCAACAACTCCGTGCTTTACCAAACGCATCATGGCCACGCCAATGGACAGAGCTACACGCTTGCAGTATCTGGATTTCGTAGCGGCAGCGTTTAAGTCCTACTTGCAGTCGTATCTGAACAATCCGAGTGACGTGTCTCGTCTATCCCAGTTAACCCTCTTGCTACCAGAACTTAATCCCACGCTTGATGTGTATGACCGTCGTTTCCTTCTGCAGCTCACATGGGCGCTTTTGAGAGTAACATCATCGCTTGAGCTGCGAGCCTGTGTTCTTGTTCAAGGCGCTCGTCGTTTTGGAGCAATGCCACTCTCAGTAGCAGGCCTGCGCCGGAACTTTGACGCCGACCTAGAGCTTTCTCGTTCTGAATGGCCGGAGAAAGCCGTTAGCTCTGGAGAACTGGAGGACCTCAAAGCCATCGAGGAAGATGTAGATATAGTCCTTGTTCTCTCTCCCACCAATGCCGTGTCAATTCCAACTGTCGATAGCGTTACCAACCTCGTCGAACATTTCAAGGGCAAACCAATCGCTCTTATTAATCCTCGCCTTGAGGAAATACCAAGCCATAGTGGTGTTATGCAAGTCCAAGGCAGAGCGGATAGACTGCGACTATTGCACAGTTTTGAGGACATCTTCTATATGCGTATGCTCTTCGATGCTGGCAAGAACTTTCCTTTACGCGGGATACTGTACAAAGCCCATCCCAATCAATGGCAGGCGTGGTACAGTCCATCGTACGATGAGTATGTGCTCGCAATGGAAAATGAAGAAAAACCAAAGTTCAGTGCGGTAAGCGATGCTTTCCGGCGCGCAATGTATCAAATACAGAAGGAAAGGATTTCAAAGCGTGGTGACGATGCAGTGATTGAACAGCTTGTTCTTTCGCCCCCTGCGGTATTCGTGTTCATGATAATAGTTGGATTCGTTATATTCAAAGGTGGCGGGGACAATCTGCCAACCTTGTGGCAATCATTGAGAGATTCGTTTCCATGATTGGCTGGTACACGACTGTTGGGTCACTTCTTGTTTCATTGGACTATGTTGAACTGGAAAAGATCCGTTTCTAGGGCGTTCCGTTATCCTGCGCGTGCGATGATTAGGAGAAGAAACGCTAGAGAGAGGTTTGGAGCTTGAATGTCAAACTTCTGCTAACCTGTAGAGATTGTTCTCATGGCCTGCTGTAGACTGCTTCGTACATGGCTACCATGTACAAGTGTGAGAAGTGGAACTGTTTTATTTGACCACGATTTTGCTGTATGTCAAGCATGGAGCCTGGTAGATTATCAACAAACGAGAGATACAGCCAGTGTGTGTACTCTTGGATGAGCGGCGTATCACTCTGACAATCAATGAGATTGTGCAGATGTCTCTCACTTTCAAGACGATGGCGTCACAATGAACGAGTTCGATATTAGAGCATGGGCAGAACCCAGCATGCAGTTTGGCGGCTTGCCGGAGACTGTGCAGAGATATCGAAGAGTGCTGATGTACGATGCCAGCAAATGCATCCCAGCTGGCTATGGTTTCTTAGTTTGCAGAATAAACTCTTTCATCCGCATGACTGCGACATGGACAATGAGAATTTGATGCGTTCATGTCTACAAAGCATTGGCGCTACCTGGTAATCTATAGCCTTTTACCGCCTTCGGGAATTTCTTTCCGTGCCTGTGTAGAGGAATGAGGGAACGTTGGTTAGTTTAGGTCTGGAAGAACAGAAACACATGTTATCATTGCGAGTGAGCATTGAAAGAAAATACCTTCTTCTGAGTTCGTCTTTTAAAGCTTCATCGTCTCCATACGTTCTCATGCAGTCATCAACAGCCTTGCTAAACTTGCGACAATGCCACACTACACTGAGTAGTTTCCCTTCGGCACACTCGGCAAGCCGCCGGACGTGTTCGTCGCAGCCTTTAACAGCCAAATCTCGCAGTTCCCTTATGACTCTGTTTTCCGCTTTATGAATCAAAATGGGAACGGGGTCCGGGTTGGAACGACCACGCATAATATCCGCAAACTCCGCATCTGAAAAACTTGTTGGCGCCTGGGCAGGCATCGGTGTAAGTACGCTTGTAGCTCCGCGAGTGCAGATAACCTCTTGAGATTCTGTTTAGTATGCTTCGGGCGCCGTTCCCCGTGGTCTCAATCGGGAAACTGTGGATTATACGCTGCTTCTTATGGTAGGACACAGATCAGACCGACTAATAGTTCAGGTTCGCAGGAAGCCGCCGGGTAGGCCGTATGATTGGTATCATTCGCGCGACGACAATTCGTTGAGAACTGAGGGGCGTTCGAAGCAGAACCGTTCTGGAACAGGCTAATCGAAATGATCGAAATGAAGGCCGGAAATGGGGGAAAAGTGGCGTATTGCACAGTGCAATTTGCACGTGGACTGGACGCCTATGGCTTTGATCATGACAGTTTGATGGTATCATCCCAAATCCAACAATTATCCTTACGGATATCCTCGGATACCCTTGCAAGTAAAAGCGCGATGGATGCGACGGTAGATAATGTTTTAGTCGTAAGGATTTGCAGCGGGGCCCTGATGCAGATTAGGTCTTCCAGACGCTTTCCCCACGCGCAAATCATCATATTAGAGGGTACATTGACGCTTTGGCAAAGCTTTCATCTTATTTAATGTGAGCACGTTACGCTAATTCCTCGTATCGCGTGGGGTATGCTAAAAAGCCCCTACAACCTATAAGGCTTTCCTCAAAATGTAGCTACAGACTACAGGCAAAGCTTTATCTCGTAGAGTACTAACTCTCTTAACGAATGGACAACGAATGCATTGATTGAATTGAAACTATGTGCTTCGATTTGGAAGAATAGCAATCCCATGCATAGTTCCACAGAAACGGCACAAACAGCTTCCTTTGGGCCTCGTACTCATGGCTTTCTTGTGCTATTCCGGACGAACCGAACACTTGAGTCCGTGTTCGAGCTGAGTAGGCCGGCTATGGAAGGTATTCTACCACAGCGTTTACCAACTCTTGTCATGATGGCAACGTTCTGTCTATCCATCTTAGAGTTAGTCTTCTTCTTCCTCTTCAACGCGGACAGTAGTCCTCAATTACAGGACTAAGGTCAAACTATCTACAGATAGTTTTCTCTCGCTAAGAAGGCTAAGAACTGATGAGGGTGTTCTCTAATCAACGTTTGCAAATCTAACTGGCGTTGTTTAGCTAATGCAAGGATCGTGTGTCTCCGAGAGGCGTTAGTCCTCTAATTGCTTGAACAATTGTCGATAACTAAAGTGAAGAGAGACTTCAATCGAAGTTTTCCCATTATCAGACCTGTGTCCATAAAACCCTTGGTGCCTCAAACGTTCAAAAAGGATATGCTTCCTGTCACGCTGCGGTGTATCTAATGTCTTTCTCTGTTTCCATCCAATTGGATAAACAAAGACCTCCTCTGAATCCCAGTCGACTAGGCAGATGTACGAGCGGTTTTGAAATGCAAAACCAACAGCATTTCCATAGTACAGCGCTTTCTGGGAACTGTTGACAATCAGTGCGAGGAAAGCAGGGCGGAAGTGGTTGTAGCGCAGTTTTCGACCCGGCACGTTGCAAGGTCTCAACGGTAGCTACATACGTCAACAAGCAAAACCTACAGTGCGATTGTGGTGTAGATCTGCGCAAGGACGTCAAGAACGTGTTGTCCCCATACCCTCTCACAAATACATCACGTAGAAACAAACGACCTGCAATAATCGAAAGACAAGACAAACCAAAACAATGATAGACACGATTAAGCGGTGACCGTGGAAGTTTTTGGCCTTCAGTAGGAGAGAGAGAGGTACCAAGAGTCTTGAATGATGTTGAGCATTAATTGCTACGTTGTCCGCTCAGAACATTATCAAGACGACTTACTTTGCCTCCCCTGAGCGATCGTCGAGGTCTGTCTGTTAGTGATATTATTTCCAAGTGGCCTGACAAAGTGTTGGCCTTTCTGGTGAGGGAGCGATTCTTTCAGGATCGCTCTACATTTAGTTCTCGTTAAGCTAATGTGCCCATAAAAGAGGGAGAGAGAGAGGTACATATAATTAATTGAGCCCTCCGACTACTTCGCAATAAAGGGTAGAGGGCCATAGCAACGAAGAGGAAGAAGATAAAACCCTCGGAAACGGGAGCGTGATGGAAAGCAGATTCTTTCAGTGGTCCAGTTGGCATTCGTCACAGCTTGCGTCGCATTGAGCCGTTGTAATTGGTAACAAAAGGGTTTTCGAGTATGTACGTAACCTTACCTTCGCTTCCAACAATATGGGCCATCGACGTGGTGGAAGTAACCTAGGCTTACCGGACACTCTACGTGGCAGGACTAAGCCAAAGAGCAGGGCAACGAGGACTGATTGTCTTCATTGCTAAAAATAGTCTACTGCAAACGTATAGGGAGCTTATTAGACGTACCCTTCTTCTTTAGTGGTTCAAGACATGGAGCTGGGGCGCACCATACAACATGCCATTGCAAAGGGGGTACTGCTTAAGTTTCCCGTACATTCAAGGTATCGGAAGAACTGAAAACCCATCTCGCTAGGCTCGTCATAACATCACAGCAGCCGTATCTATGTGCAGCCAAGAAGAAGATGAGGACGCAGACACATCAACTTCAACCGTTCGTGCAGCGCTGGAGCCTTCACAGAGTTCGCGCCCGTCAAGTGACGCGCAGCCACAGGAATCGTGGTGCGATGTCCTCATCAGCTGTGCCACCAGGGAGCAAGACGCAATCGGGCGGCCGCTGCTCGAGCAACTCATCCTTTGCGATCTCTCTGTCGTGCTCGGCGTGGATGGCACTCTCGACACACTGCCGATGCACCACGCTATTGAGTCCACGTGCGTCGCCGTCGTCGTGCTCACATTGCAGTTTGCTGTCGAACAGCGACCCATGCACGAGCTCTTTGCCTTGCTACGTCATTGTGAGGACGCCCATCAGCGCGGTCTTCGAGCGCCAATTGTGATCCCGATCTTTTTCGGCCTTTCTCGAGAGGAATGTTCTGACAAGACCCTGTTACGTCATTGCAACGCTGAGGGGAAGAACATCTTCGCAGAGAGTGGCTTCTTTGAGCGTGTACTCCATGGTGAGGCCGACGTACGCGCCGTTTTCAAGGCGCTCTGTTCCGTCTCTAAGCACATTGGTATTGCAAATGACGAGAGGGTGACGATCGATGACAGCGAGGAGATGGCGGTCAAGCGCGATCGCTTCCTCCATCTCATTGTGGAACATGTGCTGATGTACGTCGATCGCTATCTGGACGATGCAAATGTAGAGAACCTGTTCCGACGTGCACTAGCTTTTGAGAATGGCTCTGGTGGCGCTAATTGTAACCTGCCGAAGGCCGTTGCTCTGTATGAACGCGTGGTTCAAGCTTCCCAGCGCACGGACGCGATGGCCAGGCTCGGGACGCTGCTAATATCGAAAAGGCTGGGCACCAAGAGGGATCCGGAGAAGGGAGCGGTTTTGCTTGAGAGAGCGATCCGTGAGGGCTCCGAGACGAATGCTATGAACAGCCTCGGCTGGCTCTTGTGTGAAGAGGGGGAAGGCGTTCGAACGGGGGAGCCGGATTACGAGAGCGCCGTCCATCTATTCCGCCGCGCGATCGATGAGGGCGGATCTCTACGGGCGATGAATAATCTTGCATTCTCGTACGAGATGGGGCATGGGGTAGAGAAAGATGTAG
Organism: Gracilaria domingensis; assembly: GCA_022539475.1. Lineage (NCBI taxonomy): Eukaryota > Rhodophyta > Florideophyceae > Gracilariales > Gracilariaceae > Gracilaria > Gracilaria domingensis. Next base: position 183,203 of record VCMS01000035.1, read on the forward strand.
TTAGAGCAGTTGAACTTTATGAACGGGCCATCCGCGAAGGTCCCAATCCTTCTGCATGTATCAATCTTGGAGCAGTATTAGAAGAGGGAGCATCGGGTGTACTCAAAGATCCCAAGCGCTCGGTGGCGTTGTACGAACAAGCTATCGCTTGTGGGAGGAATGCTTGGGGGTTAAATGGAGTGAGACAGGATGTATACGCTATGTACTGGTTAGCCATGATTCTTGAACGAGGCCCTGATGGAGTGGAGAAGGACGCCGTCAGGGCTGCGACGCTCTACGAGACAGCAATACAGGAAGGGTCTTACGTCCCAGCAATCAACGACTTCGCTAAAATGCTAGCAGAGGGTCGCCCTGGTGTCGAAAGGAATGATTTAGAGGCTTTAAGATTGTTTGAAATGGCGATTGAGGAAGGGAACGATGTCATGTCCATGCATAATCTCGGTGTCCTCCTCTACTTTGGTGGATGTGCGGCTGTGCAAGACCGACCTCGAGCTGTGAGGCTGTTTGAACGGGCAATACGAACAGGGCAGTATCCTGGGTCCATGTTCTACCTTGGACATATATTGCGACGAGGGACAGACGGAGTGCCGCAAGATCGCTCGAGAGCCCTTGAATTGTTCACAAGAGCCTGGGAAGAGGGGAAGCTTGAAGAGGCTAGGGAAGCCCGTGATGATATGCTCAATCGCAATGAATGATAGCGTGAGTGCAGAGGCCTGGTGTACAGTTAAGCATGTACATGTTGTCTTCGTTTACCACCAGATGACGACGTGCTTGCCTTGGGTGGGGAGAACTGTACTGCGATATTAAGCTGCCATTCAAAACATGCTTCTCACAGAAAAGCTGGCTGACGGTAGACGTAACGTCTTCATCCCCTTACGATATTTCTGACTGCCGTTCTTCTTCTTCTTCCTACTGAGGGGTTATTCAGATGATCGGCGTTCGACTCTATGGCCATCAAAGCAAAAATGCAGTTTCAGGGTGGTGCTCTTAAACTCGGTCGAGATCCCTGGCACGAAGGGTGCAAGGGAGGGCGCAGAGAGGTCCACGACGCTTCGGGACCTGATCAATAATCATGGATCATGGCCATGATGGTGAGAGGCCTGAAGTTGCAGTCTCCTTTCGGCGCGTTGGCCGAATGGAACCGATGATTCGTTCTCGATGAAAGTGTACTAAACTCTTAAACTTGTATATATATATATAATACTTACCTATGTACAAGGCATGTATATACCTTCAGAGTCTGAAGTTCAGACGTTTTCTTCGTTGTACGCTCGTTGTACGAGCATGCCTAACCAGCGTTTTCGCATTTCATTCTTAGGGACAGAGCCCGAGGCTGCCTCGGTTCTGAAATCCAAAGTTTGGATCAATTTATACCAGCGGCCAAATATTTTGAAACTCAACGAAAGGAAATTGGAATAAAGTTTTCTGCGTGGTGCGAAAACTGTAATGCTTGTGTAAAGCATGGGTTTCCGGACGCCGTCGACTTCGCGTCTCCAAAGCTCCCTCAAAAGTTCTCTCTGATCTACTGATCATATCAGTAGCAGAATCTTTCCGGCGTCAGAAGGAGAGCTTTCTTGCTGAAGGAACGAAGGGGCTACTTTGATCCTTCACTCCACTGAATTCTTTGAGGTGATTCCGGTTCAAGCTTGCGGGCGTTTTTCAAGAGAGTCCCCTCAGGTTCGACTTCCGTAACATACTAAAATGCCAGGTGTTGGACCTGATGAAGTGGCCCCTATCGATTCGATCGAAGATGATTTCCAGAGAAAGAAGGAGGAAATGCGTCGAGTCGCGAAGGATTGCGTCGTCGTCATCGACAATGTCCCAAAAATTGGACCAGAGAAGTACGACAAGCTTGTTGGGAAGCTGACTCCCATGTTCGAGAAGTCGGCTCGTATGCGTCGAGACGAGCAGGACAAGCCGCGTCTAACGTTCATTCGAAATGAAAGCGGGTATACCCTAGGCTTTGCCATTGCGGAGTACATTACCCCGGAGGAGGCGTACAAAGCGGTCGCATCCCTTAATAATTTTCAACTAGATCGCTCGCATCGCTTCTGGGCTTGCACCGCAGGTGAGCTCGAGAGGTTACAGCATATACCGGAGGAGTTTGTTCCACCCCCTCCTCTGCCGGTCAGTCTTAAGAACCGGCCGAATTTCAAGAACTGGTTACTTGACGAACGAGGACGAGATCAGTTCATGATCCGTCACAATCACGAGACGAGCGTATACTGGCATGATCATATTGTGAAACCTCAGCTGGTAAGTTCAGATTCATTCTTTCATTCATACAAACGTCAGCGAGGAAGAAGATAGAGACCTGTAACCGATTTTTCCTCGAGTACTCCATGTTTTTCATGGATGCTCTGCGTAGGGAGATGCGGATTGTCTTAGAGGCTGTTTCAGAGCCTGCGTTTCATATGATAATATCGTTGCTTTGTCAACCTTGTTCACAACACTCTTTTCGAGATCGTGACGCTAACGCACTATTTCGTTTCGTTCTTATTGTGTGCCCAATGAACAGGATTACGCAAAGGTGATGTGGACAGACGCCGGAGTAGTCTGGTCTCCTCGTGGTACATACCTTGCTACGTTCCACCAAAGAGGTATTAAGCTTTGGGGGCGCACTACTTCGCCTGATGGTGAAGTAGATTGGGTGATAGTCATGCGTTTCGAACACACGAATGTATCTCTTGTTCACTTTTCGCCTTGTGAAAAGTACCTAATTACTTTCAATGGTACTGAACCCGAAAGAGATGATAAGAGAAACCCACGTGCTATCGTCATATGGGATCTTTTGACCGGAAAGAAGAAGCGTGGCTTCATGGGTCCTCCCAGGTCAATGATTGGCCCCGATGGCACAATACCGTGGCCTATATTTCAGTGGTCACATGATGACAAGTACTTTGCGAGGTTGAACGAGAACGCCATTTCTGTATATCAAGCTCCAGACATGGGAATGATTGACAGAAAGTCAATGAAGATTCCACATGTCAGAGGATTTGCATGGTCACCAACATCAAGTATAATGGCGTATTGGACACCTGAAGTGAATGATTCACCGGCTCGAGTAACAGTCGTCGAGTTGCCATCGAAGAAGGAAATTCGACAAAAGGCTCTGTTCTCGGTATCATCCATAGTTCTTCATTGGCAGCAAGAAGGGAAGTTCCTATGCTGCAAGGTCGATCGCCTGACGAAAAGCAAGAAAGGACAGTTCACCAACTTTGAACTATTTCGTGTTCAAGCCAAAGACATTCCGATAGAAGTTCTGGAATACAAAGAAAAGGATATCGTACAAGCTTTTGGATGGGAGCCACAAGGTCATCGCTTTGCTGTTATACATGCGTACAGTGACAAACCTGGGAAAACGGACGTGAGCTTTTTCACCATGGAGGGAGTTACTGGTGAGCTCAAAAAACTGTTTACTCTTGAGAATAGGACTGCGAACCAATTGCGTTGGTCCCCGAAAGGCCGCTTTGTTCTCCTTGCAGCGCTTGGTTCGCCTAATGGAAACCTGGAGTGGTACGACGTCAACGACGCAACTGGTAAGGATAGTCCAGAGCCTGTTGGGTCGAATCAGCACTTCCTCTGCAATGACGTGCAGTGGGACCCATCCGGGCGGTTCGTGTCGAGCTTTGTAACTTACTGGCGGAACAGCAATGAGAACGGTTACATCATTTGGACAATGTACGGCAAAGAATTGTGTCGCGTGAGTGTCGACATGTTGTATCAGTTTGTCTGGAGACCAAGGCCGCCTTCTCTTCTTACTGCAAAGCAACGCAAAACAGTGAAGAAGAGCCTGAAGACCAGGAAGGAGAAGTATGAAAGGGAAGATAAAGACCTTAAAGACAGCGTCAGCAGCGGAAAGGCTGCTCAGCGAAAGGCGCAACGCGACGCGTTTTATGCCTTCCGAAACCAAGCAAAGAAGATTCTCGAAGAAGAGGCTGCAAGGAGACAACAAGCAATCGCTGTGTACGATACAGCCGAAGACGACAAAGAGACTATCACGGAGATTGTTGAGACCGTTCTATCTGTCAAAAATGAAATTGACTTCAGCAAGAAATTACTTACCAGCGATGATGAACGTGACTAACAATAAAGCCAAGAGTACCGAGAGTTTTCCCAACAGTTTCTTTGCAATCGATCGCACCTAGGTTAACGCACATGACTGATGAGTTTTGTTGTGTGATGTATTGTACGTTATTGCTAGAAGAAAGGCTGTTCATTTTGAAATCGTTCCGTTTACGGAGGTATGCTCTTCAGATTCTTATGCTTTACCATCTGTATTGTCTACTGATTTGATCTCGCTGTGCAGTTTTTCCGGAACATCGACTTCCATGGGTTCGCTTGTCTGGTTCCCTACTTCGACCGGACCCTCGGTATTCTTTTTTGGAGCAGGCTCTACTTGTCTGGCATCTAGATCATTTACATCGTCCTTCTTGTCCTGATCAGGCCCACACTCCGCTTTCTGAAGCTCTCCAGGCTCGTCCATTGTTTTGTTATCTCCGTTGATAGCTTGCAACCCTTTGCGCTCTCCACAGTGTTCCGCTTCAACCGCCTCAGACGCCATCAACAAATCTTCATCATCCACTTCTTCATCCAAAGATGAGGTTTCCGGAGGAGGGCCGAAACGCCTCCTTCTGGCTTCGATAAAGTAGGAATTAGGGTGGTCCGGAATAAACTCGGGAAGGCCGTATTCGCTAATTGGGTGATGGCCTGGTTGGGATGAAGCAAAACACATCCCACAAGCTGCCTGGTAATTGCCCTCTTTCGCCCTGTCCACAATAGCTGGAATTGCATCTGGGGCAGTCCCTAGTGCCCTGAGGGACATTCGCAAGCGAGACTCTTCGAACTCTCGATATGGACATCCATTGTGTTCCGCGGGCCCAGGCCTGTCATTTATTACTTTAAGACAGTTGAACGCCGGGAGGTTTCGTCGCTTACCTTCCTTCCCGTACTGATGGCGAATGTTGTACGCGTATTGCTTTTCGAACTTGTCCGATGTTATGCTTCCCTTGCCAAACTCGGTTTTCCAGAACTTTAATGAATCCTCCATGGTTAGGCCACAAGCCTTCAGAAACACACCGAGCTGTATTCTGGCGGCATGACGAAGATGGTGGTTCTGTCGTAATTGAAACATCATGTTGTACATGCATAAGGGCATGGCCGGAAGCGATTGATCAAGCTCCTTAAGCGAGATGCGGTCAATGGATGCATTTGGATCAAATGCCTTCTTAGATTCTTCGTCAGCTTCGAAATAGTGCCGAATAGAGCTGAGAATCGGTCTCATTCTCTCGTCTCTCTCCGCGACTGCCACAAAGTTTATAGCAGTAGCTATTCCGGCGCTGAGCAAAGAGCGAAACTGAACAGCCACAACTTCAAGGATATTACTCTCTGGCACGTAGGCAAAACCATCACGGAGGAACACCCTTCGGTTACGCACCAAAGCAGGCACTTGTTCGAAAGCAATCTTATAGTATCTAATGTTTTCATTGCTTCTCAATCTGTTCGGCCCCTGAGCAACGGCATTAAGCTCCGGACGAATGCTGTCCAAGTCAGAGCTGGACACGCGCTTGACAACCAGTCCATTGGCCTTCTCAATGGCGTTGAGCGCGAACTGCACGCCAGCACCATCCAGGCGGGTCTTGAAGAGATCGTACTCGGTCTGGAGCAACCACGCACGCTGACTCGAACAAAGCGCCATCCTGACCATAAAATGAGACGCCTCATCGTCCCAAATCCGTTCCTTTCTATCGCTATTGCCCGCAGGCGGTATGTGCAGCTGGTACCGACGTTCAGCTCCACGAATGGTACTGGTCAGGGCATCGGTGCCAGTCTGAACCCTCTGTGCGCCCAACTGCTGCGCTAGTCGAGCCTTCTCGACGGCCTTCAATAGCTTGAGCCTCTTGATGGAGATGGCCTCCAGCTCCTCCAGGTCGAAGAGATGCGTGCCCAGCGAAGAGGAGGTGTACAACGGCGCATACGACGAGCTCTGCGTAGGGGTCGCAGCGTGCGCCGGGTCCGGCGGCGCGTTTGTGGCGGCGGGGATGAACTGCATGGCAAAAGCTCGCAACCGTTTGGGCGGCAGCACGGAGCAAGACGCGGTCGCGCGCACCACCGGCAATCGGCGCGCAGCGCATCAAAGCGGCGAGGCGGTTTTGGCGGGAAACCGCGGCTGGCGCAGCGTTTCGGATTGCGGCACGAGCTTTTCGCGGATCTGTCTGTAAGCGGCGCTGACAGAACGCGTCGTGAATTGTTGCCTGCTTGGCGGCCACGCAACAAGCGGGTGACGCGAACAGCAGAAGAGGAGCCACTCGCGCACCGCCGCGCGCGCGCGCTCCGCCGCTTCAGCTCATCGCGTCCGCCGGTTTGTGAGTCTCGTTCATGGGCGAGCGTGCGCGCCGCTGTGCTGCCTGTGCCCCCCCGCTCCACCGCCCTCTGCTGCGGCGCGCTCTCGCGTCGCTTGCTTGCCTGCATCAACTCTGCGCGCTGCTGCTGCTCACATTGGCCGTATGCTGAGGTTGCTCAACTTCATCTCGCGGGAGGAGCAGTTTGCCGACGACACGTCTGCATCCGAACATGGCTCGGATACGCACGACCTCGCACTATCCGCCAGTGCGACTGAAGACCTGAACGACGTCGCGCAACGTGCGCACACATCTGCGGAAGACGGGCTGCCGGCTGCCAGTTCGCTGCCGTCATCGAAACATGCTGACCACATGCATTCCATCACATCGAACATAACTCATAATCAACCCCTTACTGACTCTATAATTAATCAAGCTTCGCAGGTCACCATTTCGAATCCCGACCAAACTGAACACACACATCGTTCATCGAAAGCTTCCTCTTCCTCTTCATCATCGTCTTCTTCAGGTGTTCACGTTGATGAACGTGAACACCTGTCGACACACCCACCGTCGCCTCATCCGCATCAAAACAACCACAGCGAGCTGCAACAACTACCGCCCCCCGCTTCACAGTTGCGCAATTCGTCACGCCGTCACGTTGTAGAACACGTAATATCCCCACAATCTCTTCACGCTTCCGCGAATCGCATCGACAGGTCGCTCTCCACATCAGCGAAAGCCCGTCTTCACCATGCGGTTGACGACGTAAACAGTTTTGCTCACCTTGATGTGGAACAGCTCACCGATGCTAGTGCTCCACGTTGTTCGTTCGAACAGTTGCAAAACGCCCTCAGAGACCTGGCTCAGGTTATGGTTTGGGCCGATCAACACCAACCGTCGTTATGGGATTCGTTTTTGGAGCTTTCTACCATGCCTCTTCTCGTCACCTGTTTGCGCAAGACGCAGCAGCTTCAAATGTACCAACGTGAGCGGCTTGCAAACGGAAGGGAACAGCATGGTGATGCTGAAAATGCGATGATCGGCAATACCAAGATTATGTCTGAGGACGTCAACGCTTCTGATGCGATACAAACTGAACCAGAAAAGGATCAGTTTGTTCACGAGAACAAGACGGAAGACAAGAACGCTCCTCCTGCAAGTCCAGGTGATGATGAAAAACTCGACGAGGGTCATACGCAGGTAATGGAAAGTGATGAGCAACAACGTGACAAGCAAGCAAATGGAATTACCGAGCATAGTAATGGGTTCGCGACTGACATGAATGAGTTCGTGCCATCAAAAGTTCAATCCCAAGTTTTGCAGGCCATTTCCATTATGGTTCAGAGTGTATCGAGACGTCACTCGCTTCTCTGCTTGTTCGCTTCTGGTCATATAAATGCCGTGTTGTCGTTTGACTTCTCGTTTGACGAGGAGATGATTGCGGCGTTTATATCCACTGTGAAGACGATAACGATCCGACTGGATCGCGACCTGCTGCAACTGTTCTTTGATCCTGTCCGAAACAGTTTTCCCCTCTACGACGCTGTGACGAAGTTCTACAGCCACCATGAGTCGATGGTGAGAATAGCGATTCGGAATATCACACTTGCTATATATGCGATTGGCGACCCCGAGGCATTGAAATACGCTGCTCGAGATGAACAGAACTACTTTGTTAATACCGTCCACTTCCTTTCGAGGATATGTGGCAGTGTAGCAAGAGCATTTGAAATTCTTCTGGACGACGGTCGGGAGGTGCGAAGAACAAGGACAAGAACTGGCATTTTTCGTCGCAAAGTGAGAGTGTCAGATGTTACGGATAGATTGGAAGAGATTGAGAACATTTGCTCATATCTGAATGATGTATGTGTGATCTCGAACGATATACTGTGCCCTGTGCTGGTACGGTTAACATCGACTCGTTTCATTTCCCCTTTCTTTCGACCTTTAGCGTCACTCGCGTCCCCGGAAGCTGTTCGTGCACGAAACAAGCTGTGGAGGTTGGGAAACAGACAGAAGAAAACATCGCAAAAGACCGCTTTGGCTTCGTTCGATGCTGCGGCGCGTTGTCTGCTTTTATCCTGTATTCTCAAGAGTTTTCGATCATCGGTTATGGCTGAAAGCGTCAGCCGAGAACTTCGGCGATTCTGCAACGATTTTGACCGAAGGAGCATATTGCATGCGCTTAAGGCCATGGCCTCCGATATTGCTGGAACAGAACGAGTCACTTTCGTCGCTCTGTGTACAATTGAAGCGTTCATCGAGTGTAAAAGTGTTGGGAAGCACTTTCTGTATGATTTCAAGTACGACTTTCGGGTGGAAGACCCGAATCGGAATGGACACGATGAACTTGCATCACCGAGGTTGAGCTTCCTAGATTTGGAAGCTCCACATCGAGATGACCTTGAACGTAGTCATGATGAACCTATGCTGATGACTTTATCCGAATTCGAAGCTCCGCTAACACCCTCTAACTCCTTACCATCCACTCCTGATCTTAAAACCGCGTCCTCGGATGGAACATTAACTCCAACAGTGCTAAGCAGAGCCACATCCAGCGCAAGCCTTTCCAGTGAGCTGAGTAGTAGTATAACTGAACGGACAGACAGTGAGGGAATTCTATTCTCATTCCAAATGGGAGAAGCAACACTTCGTGAAGCTCTTTCGTCCATTATACTGGTTGTAAGAAGGCGTGAAGTAAGATCCATGCGGGTGCTGTATGCAATCACCAGGATCATGACGGCCATTGGGGCCAAAACGCAGGAGCGCGGCTTGTGCGTGGAGGTATGTAAGATTGTGTTGGACGAACTGGCCAATCTGATGCAATCTGTGTTGCGCGACAAGCGGACAACGATTGTGTGCATCGAGCGTATGTTTGAGAGTTTCCGCACAGCTGCGTCATCGAACCAAGGCATGTACAGCGATCCACCCAAACTGGAGGACGTGCTGTCGCCCGATCGTGTTCCTCTCATGGCGTCAATGTTTCCCAAAGGTACTGGAAAGAGGAGGAGGGCTTTGTTCGATGATGCTATTGTACCAACTGAAATCGAAGATGCGGATACGTTTTTCGTGATGATGTACGCTTACGAAAGATCTTTGAGCGATGCGGGCATAACGACTTTACCAAAACTGGTGTTGCAGGCACAAGATATTTTATTAGAGTATAACTTGCCTGATTCATACCTTGACAAGCGAGACGCACTGATGAGTTTTGCAGAAGCGGTATTGCAACATGGTGAAATAGAGTAAAAAAAAACTGAGCTTATGTGTTGTTAGCTGCGTTATGAAGACCGATAAAGACGTACTGCCAACAGTTGAGTTACTCCTTTAAAGAGGGAAAAGGAACCTAGCACGAAAATGGCATAGGTAATGAAAAAACCAACGTGCTTCGCTTACAAAAGGTTTTGACAATTAGAACAGTTGGAAGACGGGCAAGTCTATTGCATCTTGGTGTCGAACGACTGCGGTGGCTGAATCCTATACAAACACATGATGCCCGGCACAAACAAAATGAGGAACACAAGCCCAACCAACAGCCCCGCCAACTGCGTCTCGGTCAGCTCCGGATGATACAGCTTCCTTGCATATTCAGATGCAGGCGCATCAGCATCAGCGCCCTTGTCGGCGGCAGCGGCGTCTGCCGCATCATTGTCAGCATTGGCTGCGTCTGCGTCCTCCGCCTCGGGGGCGTCCGCTGGCTCGCCATCGTTCGCCGGCGGCGCGGCGTCGGCGGCGTCGGCGGCGTCGGCGGCGTCGGCGGCGTCGGCGGCGTCGGCGTCAGCTTCCGCACGGTCTGCTGCCCAAAGGACGGCAACGTTACCACGCGCGCGACGCGACACGGCTTGTAGGGCGGCCAGAAGCCCGTCTTGACGCTCATCGGCTACAGACAGCGACACGACGGACGAAACGTCACGTTGGTCGAACACAGTGGATGATTGATCTGAAGCGAGAGAGAGAAGTTGGTCGACAGACGCCAGGCTGACGACGTTTGCAGACGAAGCGGGCGAAAGATCATGAACAGCAGACGACAACGCGTGGAAGGAACTGCTGGTAGAAGAAGAACGATCGGTGTCATCCGTGGGGGTCAGCGCAACGGAGAGGCGATTCAACACGGACGACGGTTCGGCACGCAACGAGGAGGAACGGATAACGAGCAGCAGCGCGGGCGGCGCGTTGCCGTGCGCGAGCGGAAGCTCGGCGACATCAGCGTGCTCGGTGGAAGGCTTTTCCAGATGGGCGACGAGATCGGACAGCGCAGACGATGGTAAAGAATGCGGATGTGTCACAGCACAGGCGGCGGAGCGTTCACGGTCGCACAGAAAGTGCGGCCGGGTGGAGAAGCCAAGCAACACGGTGGAGGCGAGCGAAAGATGAAGCAGCGCGGCGAGCGCGAGCAGTTGCAGTGAAGCCATGTGAGGGGGCGCAGGCGGTGGGCGACTTTGAACGGCTGAGGGGACGGCGGTGGGGACGGAGCGGTTCGTTACCACGGCAGCAGACGCTCGGCCGTTGACGCTCGCAACTTGGGCGGTGTGGGCTCGACGTGACGTGCGCCGGCACCGCCCTCGCGGCCCAACCGACCGCGCTGCGCCAAATGGCGCCTGGCACTCGCTGTAAGCAAGCGAAAACTTTTGCGTTTTCGTTTTCGTTTTCGAGCGCCCGGCGGCGCGCCGTGTCGCGCCTCGTCGTTGATCGTGTCGCGGCTTGGTGTGAAAACTTTCACCTTCTCCGATCCAAGCTCTCGCCGTTTGTTGCACAGCATAGCCTAGAGCGCCTCTGCGTTCAGACTTGCGTCGCTACCCCGCCCCCGTTCGCATAAAAGCAGAGAGAAAGATATCACCGCTGTGTGGATTATACAGAGTCGCACGCGACAGCGCGTGGAGAGATGTCGCCGGCTACCGAGCTGGATGCGCCCGAAGCCACAAAGATGGAGTCTTCCCCCGCGCAGCCGCTCAAGTCCGCCTTCGCCTCTAAACGCGACCAGGAAACGCCCGAGCAGCTGTTGAACCGTCTGCTGCCAGAGGATGTGGTACCCGGCGTGATAGCAGACGCCGATTTTGATATGACGTCGTCGGACTATTATTTCAACTCCTATGCACACTTTAGTATTCATGAGGAAATGCTCAAGGATGAGGTGCGCACAAGAAGTTATATGCGCGCTATCAAGGATAATCCGCACCTGTTTGAGGGCAAGGTTGTTATGGACGTTGGATGTGGCACGGGTGTGTTGAGCATCTTCGCGGCGCAGGCGGGCGCCAAGAAGGTGTATGCCGTGGAATGTTCTAAGATTGTCGATCAGGCGCGCATGATCATATCGGATAACCATTTCTCAGACGTCATCGAGGTTGTGGAGTCCAAGGTGGAAGACATGAACTTGGACGAGAAGGTGGATATCATCATATCCGAGTGGATGGGATACTTTCTGTTCTACGAGTCTATGTTGGACACCGTGTTGTACGCAAGAGATAAGTGGCTCAAACCCGGTGGACTCATGTTTCCCGACAAGGCCACTCTGTATCTGTGTGCCATTGAGGATGCGCAGTACAAGGCGGAGAAGATTGACTTTTGGGACAATGTGTACGGGCTCAACATGTCGTGTATCAAGAACGTGGCACTCACGGAGCCCATCGTTGACACGGTTGATCCGGAGCAAGTGATGACAAACGTATGCGCGGTGTTTCCTATAGATACCACCACCGTGAATAAGGAACAGCTGTCGTTTGCGGTGCCGTTCAGTCTGACGGGCATTCGTAACGACTACGCACATGCATTGGTGGCATACTTTGATATTGAGTTCTCACATTGTTTGAAGCCTGTCTCGTTTGTCACGGGGCCGCATGTGAAGCCGACGCATTGGAAGCAGACGGTGCTTTATTTGGATCGGGCGTTGCCATTCAAGCAGGGAGAGGTGCTGGAGGGGGTGTTGGCGTGTCGGCCGAATAATAAGAACCCCAGGGATTTGGATATTGCGATTGAGTACAGTTTTCAGGGAGACTTGACGAGCGCGAAGAACTTGCTGCGATATCGGCTGCGGTGATATGCTGCTTTTTTTTTAAGATGAATGAATAAGATGAACACCTTTTATACTTGATTGTGTTTTTCTTTTTTTATACATCAAGAGCAGATAGAAAAGACTTTTTCGTGTTTGTTACGCCGCACGCATGTATGCATACGGTACGCACAAGCGGCGGAGGGGGGGGAGCAAAGGTGAACCAAGGTGAGCACTAATAAGAGCCCGAGATGAAAGACCTCATGTGATCGGCGTCTCTCTTATGGGCAGCAACCAACTCACTGACAATATCACCAATGGACACCATGCCCAACACCTTGTTGGAGTCATCCTCCACAACGGGGATATGTCGAATGCGTCTCTCCGTCATGAGCTCCATGCAATAGGACAGCGTGGCGTCAGGATTCACAAACGTAAACTCCTTGGTACTCATGATATCGCGTACCAAGGTGGACTTGCTAGACCTTCCTCTCACAATCACCTTGTTGAGATAATCGGTCTCTGTGACAATCCCCACGGGTTTCTTTGTGGCACCTTCCACAATGATGAGGGAGCCGATGTTGTGCTTGACCATTTCCTTCACGGCGTCATACACGAGCGCGTCTCCAAAGGTGTAGAAGAACTTCTCCCCTTTGGTCTTTAGCACGTCGCGTACGGTACCTAAAGAGCGTTCGGCGTGCGAAGGCTCTGATGTGGAGGATGAGGCCGTGGAGGGTGTGGAGGTGAGTGGGCGTACGTTTTGGTAGGCGAGCGTGCGGAAGAGCGTTGCGGAACGTCGGAGAAGAGCCATGGTTTTGCGGATCGCGGCTGGCGAAATGCGTATGCTCTAAGGGTGATGAAGCGGGCTACGGAAGGCCGCAGCAATACGACGGGGATATAAGAAAGCTGAAGGCCGAGGTGAAGGGCGCAGAGCGGGTGCGGGTATGGAGGTGGAAGGAGCCGGGGGGGGTGTGGAAGGAGAGCGTGTGACGTTCAGCAGTACAGAGTAGGGGCATGGCAGGGGGGATCACCAGCGCGTGGCTGCAGGTAGCACGGCAGCGGAGATTTTGCGCAGGCTGTGGGCATGTGTGAATCGTGTGAATTGGCGTGTGCGACGTGCGCGCTTCTGATTGGTGCGCGAGAGTATGTGTACGGGAGCGCTGTAAGAGCAAGGCGCAAGTGTGTGCAGACTACGAGTCAGACGTGAGTTCACCGCCTGCTTCCACTGCTGGACGCGCCGCGCGTTGCCTCAAAAAAGTGCTCTCTGAGGCACTTCTCAACGCTGAGTGCCTTGACAGTATCTCGTCGAACTCCCCCTTGCTCGATTCGGGGAAGAAGGACGAGAAATGCCCGACTGCTACTGTCAGTTGAAAGTCTCGAACAATCTGTGGTTGTGTTCACAAAATCCGCTTTCACGATGAGTGCCTGGCTTATTGAGCCAGAACGATGACGACTGCAACACAAAATACAGGTGCGTATGACCGACAAACACTATACATGTAAAAGGCTAAAACTCTTTAGCATAATGCTTTCATGAATCATGTTGATGTCAATGCTAACTGTATTAAATACGGTCAAATTTTGACCAATGAACGATTAGCATGAAGAAAAAGCACGTGCGCCACACGTGCCTTTGACGGTTTGCGTGCCACGTCCTCCACGATCTTCAAGTGCATCGGCTTCGCGCTCTACGCAAGATATGTCCAAGGTAGATGTGTACACGTCACCGAAGTCAAAAACGGGTGGGACAGATCGCACATTCTTCAAATGCTATGCTATTACATACTTCAACTTTGGAAGATTGCAATGGCTGGCGAGCAAGCTTTTATTGACTATTTCTACAGCTTTTTTAACCTCATGATGAAAGGTGCCTTGTTATCCATCTCGTTGAACAGATCCAGTATCACTCTGATATCTGATTCACTATCATACATTTTGAGTGCCACTTTAACCCAAAATCTAGGGTCCTTTCTCTTTTCCTTCACCTCTTCGAGTGTGCGGTACAGATCTTCGAGCTGTTTTGCCAAAGAATCAGCAGTTTCTTTGTATCCCTCAGCTCGAACTGTCAGCCCACTGTTGCTCTTCAGCTTGAACACGGGAGCATCGTTCACAAAAGACATATACTTGTCGGTAATATCGTTTGAAAGCATGTAGTTCTCTGCCTCTTGGGCATCAGAGACAAGAGGCATGTATCCGATGTGGCTTACTTTTCGCCCGACTTCAAAAGGAATCTCGATTTTGGCTCGATTGTCCTTGTCTTGCAACATCTGCAGGAGTCTTGATCCACACATGTTCACGATGATGGAGTATTTCTGCTTTGTGTCAATGCCTACGTCTTCAATTGCTTTCAGCACGATATTGATCGTGGCCAGATCATCTGTCCGCACGCGACCGGCCACCGTTAGTACAACGAATATGAGCTTGATCTTTCCTCCTGATTCAAATGCTTTGGAAATCTCACCAGCAGCTCTTTCGCGCATTTCAGTATCTGCTAGTCCGGGAGTATCTGAATATTTCACACCATTCCTGGAAACTGTCTTCAATACCCTCGTCCGCCCACTGCCGAGACTTATACCCGACGTAAATTCACATGAACCGACAAGACTGTTCAGGATTGCCGACTTGCCAACTCCAGGGTTCCCAGCCATAATGACATGCATCTTGTCTCGCTATCCTTCACTCCAACAAAGAACGATACGTTTTCCAGGTACAAATATGGATGTAAGGTTGATTGTAAATGAACGCTGCAGAGTCGGGGAGAAAAAGGAAATGTTGGTCAAGGTAGACACTTCACGATTGTCAAGAACAAACCTCTCTCTTCAATATAATTATCGTTCAGGGATCGAGCACAAGAACAACGAATACAACCAAGGCATGCCGTTTCCTTTACTCTCCTGTTGATGTCCCTGAGTGCTACCTTCCTGAACCGATGTCCTAAACTCCTTCCAGCAGAAGGGGCAAACAGGTTAGCTGAAATCATTTGCTCTAAAAGCTGCCCCGTTCTGAACAAATTCGGCGGCCTTGCCTACGATCTCTGACAAGCCTATTAATTTAGTTACAGCAGGAAAATGGCAACCCGACTGTCTCGAAAGGACATGTAGCCTCCCATTAGCAGGCCATCACAATTAACCATTTGCACTTTTAAACCGTGTGAGCACCAGGGAGGGCCCTCATTAATATGTTCAACATATTGTGCTCGTTCTCTGTACTGCATATCAAGTTGATATCTGGCACAAAGAACGAGCATCAGTGTACCAGATTTGCTGCCTGGCAGTTACCAATGATAACGGCCCAGGTAGTGTTTCTCTACAAGGATAGACATTTGAGAAATACCGTGGCAACATTGACGACCGGTACTATACGCAACAACTCTTTTCTTGAGCAATATAACAGCTGCCCGTATATGGGCCCAAACTGTTCAGCTCTTTCTCACATCTCCACTATATACAGTAATATATATACATTAATAGCTCTGGACGCCTTTGCAATTGCGATATCCTCCTCCCCGTCTGTTCAGTCTCTACGTCACGTAACAAAGGTCTGTAGTAATTTTCTTCGGGGCAGAACTTACAGGTCCTTCTGTTGTCTTCTCCCCACAATTCCAATTCTCACCTGCTCACTATTCTAGGGAGCTAAAGAGATGGGCCTCCAATTTCGCACAATCCCCTGGAATAAATGATCATGTGTGAAAGTCTAGGAATAAAGGTTTTTCGCAATCTGAGACCAATGGATACTGTTGTACAACGGATGCGAAGGTGAGTCAGAGTGCGCCCTTCGAGAAAGCCTATATTTCAATGCCTTAAGACTTCCAATCTTGACAAAAAGAGAAAAGTTTTGACGACCATGTTATCCACCAGTAGTTCCATCATGAGCAGTGAAGAGCATCGAGGAAACGATGTAGCTAAGGATCTTGGCACTTCGTCTGTGTGTTACTACTCAGCAGAGAGCAAACTTGAATCTGCTTCGACTTCAAATGGAATCCATCATGGAAATTCGAACAGCAAAAAGTCTAGAAGAAATGAGACTGAAGGCAATGAATTGCGTTCTACCGATGAGACAAGTGCGCAACCATCTAAAGAAGGCACGACACCACCACCTATGAACGAAACCAAAAAACATACAACCAATGAAATCAAAGGGCAGAATCAAGAAAATGGACAATCTCCAACTTCATCAGATGAGCCAACCGCCAGGATAGTTCTTGTCGGTAACCCGGGAGTTGGCAAATCAACCATTTT
Organism: Gracilaria domingensis; assembly: GCA_022539475.1. Classification (NCBI taxonomy): domain Eukaryota; phylum Rhodophyta; class Florideophyceae; order Gracilariales; family Gracilariaceae; genus Gracilaria; species Gracilaria domingensis. The sequence goes on from VCMS01000035.1 coordinate 199,771, forward strand.
GAACACATTGGTGGGAAAAGCAGAGTTTGAGTCAGGACTTTCCTTAGGCGGTGGTCGCACCATGAAAATGAAGTCCTATAGACAAGGAGAGTATGAATTTGTAGATACGCCAGGACTAGAAGATGTGCAGCATCGTGAGACGGCTGCGAACGAAATATCGCTCGCTTTGCGCGGACCGGCTGAAGTGATACTAATCTTCATCGTCATGCTAGATGCGGGACGGACACGCGTTACTGATTTGTGTTGCATGGACGTTGTGTTGAGCGCTCTGGAAGAATGTGGTCTTGATGTTGCTAACAAGCATTCAATTATCATTAACAAATGTGGTCCAGAGATTCACCGAAAACTGGAAGAGGAAGGGAGGGAAGTTAAGGCCAGTTTCAAATTTGTGCGACCGGTCTATAATATGTCCGCATTAAAACTTGATCCAGAAAAGGAAGAAGAGGACAACACATTGTTGGCTGAAAAAGATAATCTGATGGATTTCATCCGCAAAGCCCCTTCTCTTAAAATTGATGAAACGCAGAACATACGTGTGGATATTGCTGCTTACGAAGAGAAAAAGCGTGCCATGGAGGATGAAATTAAGCAACTCCGACAGGCTTTGGGCATGCTTCAAGATGTGCCGGCAGCGTCCAGGGAATTCAGCACACCCAGGGCATCATTGCATACATTCGAGGAAGAAGATAGTGCCGATGAGCAGTCAACAAGGAAATCGGATAGCAGGGTGACAGATGCAGTGTGGAACAAGGTAGTTAACATCGCTGAGCTAGTCATGAAGGTCCCAGGTAAAATAACGAAGCTTGGCTGAGCGATTGAGCAGGCCATTCACCAGTACCGACAGTGCGATGGCCGTACTTATTTTCTCATGGATCACGCTCACTGCAATATTTACCTCTTTGCTTCTTCTTCTTCTTTAGTATGGTCTGCAACTCCTTATTGCGAAGAAGCAGGAAAAGTACGCTATAGTATTCTAAACGTAATTCTCTCTCCTTAAGAAGGCCAAAAATTTCGACGGGTTTTGCTTAATCAGCTCTAACAGAGGTTTGTCTTCTCGCTCTCTTGGCGGTGGGAGCTCGTTTCGCCGTGAAACACTTGTAAGCGGGCATCGGAAAAGAACGTGTTCGACATTCTTTTTGACGTTTGTACCGCACTCGCACTTCAGTAGGCGTTGGTTTAAATAAGACGCCACCGGGTGGAGTGCAGGTACGTGTTCCGTGCAGAATTGCGCTAGCACAACTTCCGATCTCCGCGCCTCGCGTTGGTCTCCAAAAGTTTCCATGCATTGTCCCGCAATGGTTTTGCTCTTTGATTTGAGCTTCAAGATTGCTCTCACGTCTGCATAATCCATCGGAACGTCTGCTTGAAGACGTAGGGAAATATACAAGCCGCTCTTGGCAAGAGCGTCGACTTTTTCGTTTTGATCTACGCGACAGTGGCTGGGAGTCCAGGATACGTACACTACGCAAGTAGAACTGAGCTCATCCAGCTTTGCGGCAAGATGTTGTAGAGTGCTACACTGCTTGCGAAGGTTTCCTTGCAGTCCATCCACGACAGAAAGAGAGTCTACAAAGAATCGGACAATTCCAGTGACACGACCGCGAAGTTTGTCGATAGAGGCCACTAGTGCTCTTAGTTCGGCTGTGTATGAGCATACATTAATGCCAGCAGGCACTACTCCACATTCAGGAGTTTCCTCCTTTTTCCAGTAGATCGCAAATGCCCCAGCTGCAACTGGAGACTTCTTGAGGAAATGAATGGGGTGCGCGTGTCCTTGTGAATCTGTCACTATCGTCTTTTGCGAATTGATGTCGTACGCGTACCGAGAGTCATCGTCATACTGAATCCACAACGCGGGTTGGTGGGCCCGGGATTTGATGAACTCTTGTACGCATGTCTCGTGCATGCGAGAGAACGACATTTTGTGAACTGTTCCTGCAAACCATCCATCGTTCCAGTCCACTGCTGCTCTACTTTCCCATTCCTGTTCCTCTCCTTTGAAGTCGCCTACTGATCCGTCACACCACACGTCACAGTCCCCTTTCGGAAGTCTGTCTACGAGATTCCTAACTGCCTTGCGTTGCGTTTCAATGTCGTCGTCTTTGGTGCAGTCGGCGGCATCAAAGTTGATTGAGGTTAGGCGTAGGACTCCCATTTCTTTATTGGCATTATAAACATCAACAGGGGTTTTGGAGACTAGAAATTACGCATGTAGTTCTATGTCTTTGGCAAGCATTGACGCAGCAACAGGTTGAACCGGATAGATTATGAGTGTATAACGCGAGATTCTAGGCTTTTCTCAATCAGTGTATCTTACGAGTCAGGAAGTTGAATAGAAAGAAAAGCACGATACAGGAGGGGTAAGGAGGTCGAGAGACTACGCTTAAACATCTCCATCAGCCAAAGCTGCCTTATTCAATAGGCCAGGATGTGACAATGAATTTGCATTCCACGAATGTATAGGACCACCATGTCCTGGTGACTGGCATTAGAGCCCTCGCAGTTTCTTTAATATCAGAGTGACGGAAAGGGATTGTTGATGAGATCTGCTGTTGTACTAGTATGTCATTCAATTGCTTCTCTTACCTTGAGTCTCGTTCCTAGCCGCCTGGAATCGTCGCTCAAAACGTCAATCACAGCCGCTGCAGTGGACCTCCCTCTCACCGTGACAAATCCGAAACCTCTCGACCGGCCTGTAACACGATCAACGACGACTCTAGAATCATAAACTTCCCCAAACTCCTCAATTGCCCTTCTCAAGGCGGCGCTATCAATTCTGGGCGGAAGACCAGATATGTAAAGCTTAACCCGTACATTATTAGGATCTTCTTCACCTTCCCTCTCTCCTTCACTCTTGGCTTCCACAAAATCTTGCAGTGGAGTTCCAGTTATGGTCATGGCATCTTTAGCGTGTGCCGTGAAACGATTCCCGCATTGACTGCACTTCACGGTGATTCTTCCCCTCTCGAGGATTTTGGACGCAGAGACAATCTCATCCGACCCGCAGGATGGACATGTCGAAAATGCTTCGTCCTGGTTGTTGGTGCGACCTCTCCTGGAAGCGTAAAGGCCTTTGAATCCGTTCAGGTTGCGTGATTTGCGCTTTGCAAATGGCTTGGGAAAGAAGCACCTATTTTTCGTTGATGGGAAGCCAGGCAGAGGATTGTGGATTGAATAACAATGGTAGTGGAACGCTGTTGGAAGCGCTTCCATTTCTTGGATTAGTGCGAAGTTAGATGGGGATATGTCGCCGCAAATCCTCGATTCTTGAGCAGTGAGAAAGGTTTCGTGCCGATGAATGGTGTTGCGCAATAAGGCTGTGCTACAAAGGAGAATGATGCTTCTGCCTTGTTTTTTGGGTTTAGACTTCTACGGTCACAGATTCTCCACGGTCGAACATGTTCTTGAAGCCTGAATTTGAAGGGGAAACTTTCTGTTTCCACAGTATAACGAACGAACGGGACTCAGTATAACCGGTGGTGTGAAATGCACAAGTTGAATCTCAACAGGATATATCCATTTTGATCCTCGAAATGCCAAGGTCATTTTTTGAGCTCAGAGATTACGCATGAGCTCGCTAACTGTCCCTTTTTATCATATGTTACGTATATATGAAGAGGAGGGCTAGCCTTATACCGTGGATAATGTTCAACTTTCCGAAGGAAACTCGAATGAGCAATGATCATCGCGGGGCATCATATGATCATGGTGAATATTCGTTCATTCATTTGTTCATCATCCCTCTCTAGTGCTACATGAAATGATATCACATATTCTGTTACTCAAAGAAGATATCATTTGCTCGCGGTCCTGCTCTTATCATGTACAGTCCAGAAACCAATCTCACACATGGCCGAGGTATGAGTAGCTCTGCGGCGAAACTAAAGGCCCGTAGAGAATTGGAGCACCTCACGACTAAGATTCCCCGAGGACTTCAAAGTACAAGAACGAACTGAGCCAATGGCGTCAGGGACATTTCGCGATATTGGGGAACAAGAATAGAATTGCGTGACATAAAATATGGGAGAAACGCACACACCTGCCTGACGTCGCAGCAAGTGCATTCTTCGACGAAGCAGTCTTTTACAAGATGTGAGTTGACGATTGCCATGGTTACTTCAATTTCGAGACAAGGAATCGTAGGCAGGATGTACAGGCCATATCTACCGATATGCTACCGACCTGTCTACGAACCTCTGCCAAACATCTTGTCTTCCGTTCAGATGTGCTCCGTAAGAGTGTAGGCGTTTGTTACGTCAAATATTTCGTGCACTACAGGGCCGTTTTCTCGCTCGTAATATATACGCCTTCGTTTCTGGCCTCCGTGGTCATTCTGGGACTGCGAGGGAATGTCTTCAAGCGTTCCACGATAGCTTTCATAAAGACGATAGTATTCAACCCAACTGCTGCGAATGTCATTGCTTACGTTGGCTTCAGTCCCAAAGAAGTCTACATTTTCTAATGAGGACATTGTCGTTGGATATTTGCTTTCCAACTCCAGGGTTCCCATGTCTGTGATGTCTCCCAATTGGGAGAGACGGAGACGCTGTTCATGTAAGAGATCGGCTCTCTTTGTATTTACATGAAGCCCAACATTGCAAGTAGTAGACACATCTTCAGTCTCCGGCAATTGATCATCAAGTCCCGCAGCACATGATTGGTATATACCCCTTTCAATGTCAATACTATGGACTAGAAAGCCCCCCTCCTTCTTACCATGCTCAGAATCGTCTTCCACGGGAACATTTATCAAAGGTGTCAAAAAGTTGAAGTGATCACGCCATTGTTCCATTAGTTCACCACGTCGCTCAAGCTTAGCCTGCGCTCTATCCGCATCCTTCGGTCTCAAGCTGATTTCGTCAAAGAATCGCATTGGGATTTGGGGAAGCAACTTGAGACTCATCATGTCCGCCTTATTCAAATCTTCTTTTTGACCGTGTGGACGCCGTTCACTGCAGAAAGGGTCAGATGAAAGTTTCAAATTGCACAACGCCTCCTCGATCGAGTCTGTGGCTATGATGTGATGGATGTAAACAGTATCATTCCTTTGAGCAAAGTTATGGGCACGGTTGACAGCCTGGACGTAGGCCGCATTGTGCCATATTGCGTTCAAGAATACAATACGAGTAGCATTGACGAAGCACCAGCCAGCGCCTTCCATCAGTTCAACACTTGGACCATAGGGAGCAACAAGGACGACACCTTCTTCGCTAGTATTGAACTGCTGAAGTTTCTTCTGGCGCTCGCTTGAATCTTCCTTCAAGTTTAACCGATGAATCTTTTTTCGAGCCAGGCTGGCATCCTTTCCCAAATTACGAAACACTTCGTCCAGAAGAGATTCTGAGAACACGAAAACAACAAGCCTCTCATTTTCGGCCATGCACATACCGGCGATTAAACGCAGAGCGTCCAACTTGGCCCACGGCATTGAGTACAGATTAGGATTCTCGAGAATCGGAAGTACGGCATGAAGCAGACTTGCGTGGAACGGGTTTGTACCCACTGCTGCCCTCTCAATGTCCTTGTTTTGCAGTCTGCATTCTTCATCAACGCTCCGAAAAGCAGCTACCCCAACACTGGCAAATATAGACAGAAGATGGGCGGCAACGACCGGACTGCACATTCCCCCACGTATGGCTTCAGCTAGGCAGTTTAAAAGTCTCCGATATTCGCGACGATGTCCTCTGTGCATGTGGACATGAATGACAGACTCTTGAATATACCTCCCACAATGAAACAGAGTCTTTTCCCGCATCACAAACCTTGGTCCAAAAGATACCATTGCCAGCTTGTGACGCAGAAATCGATCTATTTGCCGGACCTCATCATCTGACGATAAGTCACGCCTCGCGCTGATAGCCTCTGTCAATGGTCTCACAAGAGTATTCCAAAACGACTGGCGTGGACCCAAGAACCGTGGACAAGCCCATTCGATAACGGACCATGCGCGGGCAAGGTTTGAAGATAGAGGAACACTGGTCATTGCAAGCCTTGCCGGGGTACGGACACTTCGCAGAGCCGAACTCATACGCTCACCCAGTTTGCCTAAGCGACTAGCTTCGTCCAGAACAAATAGATCTGGACCGGGATCGCAAAGTGCTTTCCTTCCTTGTTCCTTCAGTTCATGATCATCGTTTTCAATCATGAACATGAACGTGGTAAAAGAGCAGATTAACAAACCACCATGCTCGCGCCACTCACAAACAGAATCGTAACATGACTGCTTCTCAAGGATCTTACCCTGTGCAAAAGTTTTAAAGCAAGCACGCGCCCATTCCCATTCGTAAATGCATTCATCTGGAGACACTATTAGTATTTTGAAGTTATCTCTTGGAGAAACATTTCCAATAAGAAGATTAGCGAATACGAAGAGAAGGTGCGCTCGCGGGTATCCTAAACCATGAACAAAGACTGCACCAGAGCATGGGTTTTCTATCAGGTAATACCACAAAAAGCGAAGGGCTTCAAGGTGAAGTTCATACACTTGACCATCACCCGCACGGAAACATATACTGCAGAGATCCCCTTGCAACTTAACAACGGGCCTGGACGGGTCCGACGGCTGCCATAAGTTGTATATCTGTCCGTCGTCAGAAGTAGGCTGTTCAGGCCTCCCTGCTTTCGAAGAGAAGTACTTGAAACGTGTTTCAACATCTTTCCCGACTTGATATTCCCTGTCTAGCTGATACTGTCTGGAATACCGCCTATCTTTGCGCTGTTGCTTCGGGTCAGATTTATGAGAACTGTTCCGTGATTCCGTTGCTCCACGAGGCCGCTTCTGTGCTACGCGTGTTTGGGATTGCGAGCCTGGTTTCCTCTCTTCGGGAGCACCTGTATTGGAATCGTTTCGTTTTGGAGGGGCAACATCGTCATCGTCAAGACATATTACGTCGTTTGTTTCATTAGATACAGCTGAATGTTGTTTTAGGGTTTCAGAGGCGCGGTGTGGTGGTTCGTTTGATTTGCTGTTTGAAGAGTTACGTTTTTGATCTCTAGGACTGGGATTGGTTTCCGCATTTTTCCGCTTCTTGCTATACTTCGTATTGTAGATCTGCCACACATCGTTCACAAATGGCTTGAGACATTCGCTACGGTGAATGTCCTGCTGAAGATATGCGAGGAGGTCGTAAAGTTCTCTCAAACCTGGGATATGCGGTGAAGGAACAAATCCAGGCGGAAGACCAAGAGATTGAACGAGATTAGAAGGCGCGCCGTTGCGAGACTCAGGGGGTACATTGGGAACACGTGGGGTTGCAGAAGGACGAAATGCCGGTGTTCGAGGGGCTGGTGCAGCCGGTTTGGACTTGGAAGCAGGGGCAGGTGTCGTATCGGATGCAGGAAGTGGCGGAGGAGGCACGGAGCGTAGCAGCGGACGTACAGGAATCGCCAGTGAAGGGGTTTGAACAGTAGGAACGCTCGTGGGAACGAGCGGGGCCGAAGAACCGGAGCCAGAAGAAGACAGCGTGGGCTGGATACGCTGAGTAGGCTGTGCGGGGAGAGACGTGCGTCGACGCGGTGCATTCTGCAGAAGAGGGCGGTCGCTCTTGCGACGACTTGGCTGGAAGGCTCCCATGGAAAGAAGGTGCGTGGCTGGTGGAAGAGACGACTGTGGTAGAAGGGGGCGTGGATACTATCGCAAGCTGAGATGGGTCTCAAAAGGTACGAAGCGTACAACGGCAGGAGATAAGCAAAGTTGGTAAAAAAGTTTAGGAGGCGAGTCTGCCACTGCAAGCGTTTGGATCGACAGGTGCGGGGGCGAGTATGGTTTGGATGTTGGCGCCAAATTGGCACCACGCTGTAAACTTGTAAGTTCTTGATTGGGTGTAAAGCCGAACTTGATCCCCAACCAAAGAGAGTACGTGATGAAGAGAGATCAAACGAGTGATGCATCGACGACACCGCCCATCGACCCCGCCGAAATCTGCTATCACTATGATATGCGTATCACTGCGCTGCTGTGGGATAATTCCGCCTAAAATATATGAACAGTCATCGCCGAGAGATGCTCCCAGAATGTACCGGAGGTACTACCAGGGGTAAGCGTAGTGAGCATCATGGGGAACGACATGCACGACGTGATTCGTTATCCACTCCAAACCAAATCACACATATATCAATTTGGCATCGTTACCGAGCGGTCGGAAGAGGCTTTGGAGGATTAGCTCTATCAAGGTATATTCTTTGGTGCGCAATTTTGCAAAGATTACTTCGGTGCTTGCCTGCGTATAACTGCGCGCTGCTGCCGAATACTTCAGGTTCAAAATCCATGAACGGTCATCGGCGAGAGAATCTACCAAAATGTGCAAAAGGCACCAAGCGCAGTGGGCATCGTGGGGAACGACAGGCGCGACGTGATTCGCTATTTGCCCCAATCCATTTGGGATCGTTACCGAGCGGTCGGAAGAAGTCTTGGAGGGCAAGCTTTATCAAGGTTGCATTCTTCTGCTTGCACTTTTGCAAGGATTAGTATGCTGCTCGCCTCGCTGGAATACTATCGACGCGTATCTGAAGTGAATGTCTCAATAAAGTGATTGAGACAAAGGAAGCACACCTGCAATCTGCTTCTCTACTATTTCACGGCGGGTTGTCGTACAAGATGCTGCACGTCGTCCGAGACATATTTGAAGATAAAACGCGCAACATGCCTGTCTATCCGAACTTGTCAGCAACCTCCAAAGTCATACTAATTCCCCGTACTTTGGCCGCATGGCGCGCTTTTGTCACGTCTGAAGCTGCAGCTTCACTGACAATCTATACATTCTATCTGTCTCAGCGCGTATCCGCCCCTTCGCGAGATTCCGAGTCCCGCCAATATCTTTCAACCTGGAGTTACTTGGAATGCGGTGTGACGTTTACCAGGAATCTAGTGGCGCACCCTCACGCTCTGTAGCCGCAGGGGGTTTCCTGCTTAGCATACCACAACCGGGTTCTCAGCTGGAACCAACGATATCTTTGGTACCGCCACCGCTCACGCCAACGTTCCCAGCTCGGAATGGACGGACGGACTGACTACACGCATGCAACCTTCTCCGCTGTTACCTCGACCAGTTTCTTCTCCAACATGGAGGACTACGGGTCAGAAACTCAACCGCTTTCCCACCAGGAGTCCCAAAAAGAACTGAATCGAGACCCGCAACACAACTTCAAAATAGTTCACAACGAGGCAGAGCCCGTCGCTGCGAACGAGCAACATACAAACGCGAACCTGCAACATTTTGAAACTTCAAACACCGACAAGCAATCACTATGTTCCCAAGCTTCAGAATTCCTGTCTCAGGACAGTCAGTGCGCTACCATGAACATCAGAAACAACGAGCAGAATCAGCTGACAATACCGCTTAAAGAAGAAATTCAGAAGCTGGCACGAGCAAAAAGGAATAGAGAGGCCGCCTACGATCACGTGCAAAGAACAAGATAAGGCAATTGCGGTCGAAGAGGATGCTAGGAAAAGCTTAGCTCTGAGTGCTCAGCTGCAAGACATGCTCGAGTTTCTTCTCACTCGGTTACGCAGCCAATCTGCAACGGAGATTGTTACACAACATGGCAAACAAAACACGACCTCTTAACTAGAATGAAAGGGCGGGAAACGGCAGCGGAAAGTATGGTCAACGTATCAGCTGCTGGCGTTAGTAAGAAAGCTCCATTTCTGCTTTTGTCACTTCCAGGGTACAGCCACCATAATAACAAGCCGCTGGGGAGACATTGCTTGGAGTTTGTGCCATACTCAAGTGAACTTTTGCAACCCATAGTAATATATGCACCTAAGGTGAAACTTAGGCTCAATTTGAAAGTCAAGGGCTCTTGGCGACATACACCCACACGGAAAACTTCGTGCGAGGTAGTCAGGAGAAACAAAGTACCCGTCGCGAGCCCTTCAATGTGGGGCCACTATTTAGCCGGACTCAAAGCAAGGGTCGCGATTCTCTTACTCAAGACGAGCGAATAGTGCACGGGCCGGGTCTTTGTTCTTGATGCCCTTAATCACCGACGTGCTATTTACCCCTCGAACGCATCCAGTTTGGGGTAGGAAATGCTTCTTACTCTTTTTGCCGTACGCTTGTTATCTTCCCATTGGTGTATACGCTTAATGAATATGTTAAAGAAATTGACTCTTTGAACTTGTACTCCTGTTAGAATAAGCTGAAACTACTCTTCTTGTTAGTAGACTTGCAAGTAGAAGTGAATCTATTTTAACCCTTTCATCCCAGCGAGCGCCCCTAACCCTCCCTTTCCATCCATGGACTTTGCAAGCTGCTTCATCATCGATTGCATTCCTCCCTGACCACCCAGCTGGGCCATCATTCTCGGATCCATGAACTGTTGGAAGGTTTGGGAGGTATTTCTCGAAAGCTGATCTATGTTCATATTCTTCTTGGACATCTTGCCGACCTTTCCAACGACCTTGGAGAAGCGCTTGTATTCTACAAGCAGCTCTTCAACTTCTCTTGGATGTCGTCCGCTCCCCCTTGCTATCCGTTCTTTTCTACTTGCCGTGAAATTCACCTTGGGGTTCTCCATCTCTTCCATAGTCATCGAATCCATTATGTGCTGGAACCGCTTTATCCGTACAGACCCATCCACACCATTTGTATTCTTCATCATTTCAGACATACCAGGAATCATGCCCATGACTTTGTTGAGTGGACCAAGCTTTGAAATTGACTCCAGTTGGTCGTACATGTCGCGCAAAGTAAATACACCCTCTGTGATCCGCTTATACATTTCAACATTTTCGTGAAGACCAGCCTCCTTGATTGTGTTGACCAGTCCCGAGACATCGCCCATACCAAGCAGTCTACCGACAAAAGCGTGAGTATCAAATGGCTCGAATTCGTCAATATGCTCACCTGTACCAATAAAGGTGATAGGAGAACGTGTAGCAGAAACAGCAGAAAGAGCACCACCACCTTTTGCATGCCCATCCAGTTTGGTGATGATGACAGAGCCAACGCTCACTTTGTTCTTAAACGCAAGAGCTTGGTCGTAAGCCGCCTGACCAATGGACGAATCCATGACAAAGATAATGTCGGTAGGCTTCACAGCGTCTGCCATTTGTTCCATTTCGGCAAACAGTGCCTGTTCTTGTTTATGTCGACCGGAGGTATCAACGATAATCAGATCGCACTTCTCGTTCTTGAATCTCTCAACACCGTCCGTGGCGATTTTGACAGGGTCAGTCTCTGTGTACGACCCTATGAAAGGAACTTTTGCCTTCGTGGCATTCTGTTTCAGCTGATCAAACGCTCCCGCACGGAACGTATCGGCGCAAACTAGACCCGGTTTCCAGCCCTTTCTCTGGTGATAGTACGCATATTTGACACAAGAAGTGGTCTTGCCGTTGCCCTGCAAGCCTACGAACATGACAACGTTCGGCTTTCCGCGCTTCAGCACCGCTGGCTTGGTTTCCGGATCAAGCATGGAGCAAAGCTCATCAAACACCGCCTTCTGAATGAGCTTACGCTTATTGACGCCTGCTGCAAGCTCTTCGAGCTTTACTCGATTGGTAACGTTCTGTTTCAATTGAGCGACATTTTTTATGTTGACATCCGCTTCAAGAAGAGCGCGTGATATTTCCTTGAGCATCTCCTTGAGAGCTTCTTCATCAATGACGGTTGAGTTGGTCATCTTGCGCAGGGCGCCGGTAATCCGGCTACCCAACCCCTCTAACACCATCTTGAAGCGCCCGGAAAAGCCACGCGGAGATTGACTGGAGAATCGCTCTGCTCAAGTTTTGAGGGACAGGAACCGCGCCGTAGTGGTAAAGGGCAAACAACCTGTAAGATTTATGTTGATGACGAGATGGCGTGATATGCAAGGGTGGTGCTGGCAGGTTGTGTTATCTTTCGCCTCCGGGGGCACCAACTGCCGCAAGAGCAGATGCGGCAGAGGGCGTCTGCGAAATGATTGAAGGAGCGCCGTGGGCCCCACGTTGTACGCGTGTGTGACACGGTCGCCGCGCCTCTACTCTGCCTTTGATTGCTGCTCGATCACCAACCCTCGCAGGCCAAACGCACCGTCCGATGCAGACGACGGTATTGTTGGTGTCTACCCCGGTTGCCATTACGTGACGAGCTCGGAAGCAGCTTCGTTATGCAAGTGGCACGGTCACCCTAATCCGCTGGTTCAGCAACATGTTTCACAGTCAACGAAGGAGGCGAACCGCTCATTCACCGGGCTCTTTCAAGACTGCTTGGTCATCAAAGTAAGAATGCAAGCCAACTTGCTCAAGAAGCGTAAACGGTAAGTGAACATGGTACAATCATGCCAATGTGCATCATCCCGAGAGCTCCTCTGCGGCGCCCAGCGTTGTGTACCTATCTGGCATTCTCGTGAGTATCTACGCACAGATTCAGAATGCAAACACGTTCCGCCTGTCTTCCAACAAGCGCCACGACCTTGCCTGTCCCGGCTTGCCAACGTGATGGAACCGAGTTGGAATCAATCTCGACCAGTCCTTCGTACAGCATGTTTCATGCCTATCCTTGCGAAACAAGCGATGAGCTATGCAGAGTGCACGCTCTCGTCGCGCCCCAACATCCGAGTCCTTGTGCATCGCCATGCCTCCCACCTCACCCACGATGAAAGCTGTCGTGCTTTCCGTAGACGACGCTGGAAACCGTCGTCTACGACTTGACAATGCATATCCGAAGCCGGTACCAACGAAGGGTGAGGTGCTACTTGAGGTTATTCTCGCCGGCATCTGTGACACCGACTTGGAAATCCAACATGGCTACAAATCTCTCTCACGCCTTGTTCTTGGCCATGAATTCGTCGCAAGACTGGTACAGTTTGGACCCGACTGTGCGTCAACATCGCATCTCAAAGAAGGCGACCGTGTCGTTGCTGAAATCAATTGTGTTCCTCATGGAAGTCTCTCGCGAACAGCCTTTGAAAGAGCACAGGATTGTTACCGAACTGCGTTAGGAATCTTTGGGCGTGATGGTGTGTTTGCTGAGTTCGTGTGCGTGCCGTTGGAGAACGTTCATAAAGTTCCTGATCATGTACCGGATATAGATGCCGTGTTAGTGGAGCCTCTCGCAGCGGCTTGTCAGATTTACGAGCAGATTGAAGTGAGTGGCATAGAGAAGATTGCTATTGTGGGTGCTGGTCGACTTGCATGGCTTGTTGCGCAGACTATGGTGCTTCGCGCGAAGGATGTTACAGTGTTCACATTTGCTGATTCTTGCGAAGGCAAACAAAACGGTGTTAGCGACGAACACCTAGCTTCGCTTTGTGATGTAAAACTTATGTCAGCGGCAGACGTATGTTCCATACCCTCCCTACAGAACCACTTCGACGTTGTGGTCGAATGCTCGTTCAAGCCGTCGGGAGTGGGCATCGCGCTGCAGCTAGTGAAGCCACGTGGTACTATCGTACTCAAGTCGGCCACAGCACCTGCAAAAGGTACGAATGCGAGTGATCTTAGCCTTGCCGTCGTGAAGGAGGTTAACCTGGTTGGATCTCGGTGCGGACCGTTCCCAGTGGCACTGAAGCTACTTGCTGAAAAGCGCGTAACGCCTGCTAAGCTTCCGAGAGAAATACAGTCTGTGGAGTGTGTCGCTGAGGCTTTTGAGAGGACAAGACAAGCAGATTCTTTGAAGGTTCTTTTGCAGATGAGCAGAATGACGTTGCGTGCTGCGGCTTCCGCCTGAGAAGTCGTTCGACACCTTATGAGCACCTCTTGTTGTATGTGAACCACCAAAAAAGTTCTTTTTCTGACGATTAGTAGTAATGTATTTTATGACTTATGAGAAGTTGAGCGATGACGCTCCCATTCCGTCTCGTGCATTGACGCCAAATGTGTGTTGGACGAAGCAGGACTCGAGCAGTAGATTCGTTGCCCCATCGCTTCTTTCTAGAACCAGTGAGAGAAAAGCGAAGCTTGGATATTATCTTGGATCATTGAAACAATTTCAAGCAAGCGGAGCGAACGTACGTAGCGAACTTCACTCATGTTAGTCATTACCCAGCGTTTGGGTGGCTGTTCTGTTCTGTTGATGCTTCAAATCATGTCTTTCTATCCCCAGATCCATGTCGACCAGCTATTCGAAGCTGAAGCCGACTTCATAGCACAGATTCCCTGCGCTTTTTCGAGCATATTCATTACTTGTGTCATAGATGGTCTGGCTTCGGGGTCTGCTGCCCAGCAGTTTGTGATGATGTGAGAAACTACTTCTGGAACTTGAGAACCAAGATCTGGTCGCAAATCATGCTTCACCACGCCTGCAGCCGCTTGTGCCGGTGTTAGAAACTTTTCCATGTACGGGTAGTCTACTCCAGTTATGAGGCAATACATCAGCATGCCAAAGGAGAACACGTCAGCAGGCAAGCCGTACTTCTCGTGGCGAATGACCTCAGGAGCCATCTACACGTAGTGACAAGATGGTTAGAATTGTCAGAACTTACTGGGCGCATATTCACAAGTGTTGCTTTCGAAACCATTGTACGCTGTGCTTAAACTTACAAATTCCCATGTGCCTGTTTCGCCTGTTGTACAACCCTCTGGGGTTGCGTAGGTCGCCAAGCCCCAGTCTCCGAGCTTCGGTACTTCCCCGTGCAACAATATCTGACTGGGTTTCACGTCCCGATGAATAATGTTTAGGCCGTGTGCAAAGCACAAGGCCCTGGCCACTCCTGAACAGATTGCCAATCCTTTTTGAATTCTTGACGGACCATAACGCGAGCACTTCAGAACACCACCATCGCAAAACTCGAAGATGAGACTGTCAAGCTTCTTCGATCTTATGCAGCCAATGAAGAGCATGATATTGGGATGGCGAAGCTGGGCATTGATCTTCATCTCGTTCTCAAAGTCTGTCACAGCATGCTCCCTTGTTATTGGTTCTTCTATTTCATCAAGAGGTTTAAGTGTTTTCACAGCAACTTGAAGACCTTGCAGAGAAGCTCGAGAAACACGTGCAGTCGTGCCCTCTGCTACGTTTTTCGCGTCTCTCAGATCTGCTACTGAATACACTCTCAACGGGACGCAGACGGAATTCATTATACCTCGCACGCCAAACGTTTTCGTCACGAACAAACTCACACTAGGCAGTAGCGTCTTGCTGATGGAAATAATGGATGAGGCGTTCCATGCTTTAGCCCCTGAAAAAACAACGCATACCGAAAAGCTGGCCCGGAAACTCGTAACCTAGAATTGGGGGTCTCGTACATTTCGCAAGAACAGAAGTCAGTCGAAACCGTTGCGCTGCAGATCATTGGGCTCCACATCTTCGTTAAAGGCAGCTTAAGATTAGTTCCCATTCTAATGCATGCCATTGCCTAAACCACTCGAACACCAATTGTTCTATGCACACGGTTTGTCAGGTTACAAAATTCAGAGACACAGTTACAGCCACACACACACACACACACCCTTCGGACGGGGTAATGGAGATAAATTGTCTGCGCGGTCATGCATAGTCCCCTTTCGTAGGTACCTGGGCCACAGCCCGGTCATGAGGACTAACGCAGCTCTGTTGGCCGGGTTGTTTGGGCCAAAAAGTTGACGGTATGGAAAGAGGAGGATGCCTAAGAAGGCATTACCTCATCTTTTTGAAGAGCAATGCTGAATTCAACATGTTCTTGATAAGATGAACACCATACAAGGACTCCAGGCTTTAGCCGAGGTTTCGAAAGTGTGGGCAAAATGATAAATCTTCTCTTACAGGCGCAATAGTCTAACTTTCACATGCTGCAGCGCGCTTCGGTCGTGAGAAGCCCTGTTTCACCAGAAAACCCAGAACTCTCTCGGTCCATTTTGCTCTGCTCGAATAGTTCGGGTCTCTTTCCGGGTCTAAAGCTAGATCTGTTTCTGCTTCGCCCGGGGAAGTTAGAAAAACCACGAGAAGTCGAATCTCAAGTGTTCGTAGATATTTGTTGCTCGTGCTCTTTCACTCATCACTTCTGCCGGGGGTAGCCGTGTTCTAGGACCGAGGATGTGCTCTTCTTTACTGCGATCCTAGTTTCGAGGCAAGTATTGTAGAATTTCCAAGAGAATCCATGCTCCACTCGAGATTTGTCTCATGGCAACAGATAGAAAACCTCAACTAGCATTCAGATTGCTGATAAACAATTATCAAAACTCAAACTGCAATGCGGAAGCCCAGTTTCTTTCAACAGAAACGCTGTATATCATGTAGCATGGCGGAATTAGGCTGTTATGCTCAAAAAGAGAGAGAGAGCTTCTATCATGTCAAGAAAACGAGATTATCTTCTCTCTCTCTCTCTCCTTTATAGTCATCTGCCCCCAATTACGAGGCAGAAGTAAAGCTATTTCTATGCCTAGAAGTAACCTTCTCTCCTAAAGAATGCCAAAAACTTTGACGGCCATTGCTTAATCATATCTATCATGCGCTTGTCTTTTCTTTCTCTGGGGGTTGGTAATTCATTCCTACGTGACGCGTTAGTTAGTGGGCATCGAAACAACACGTGATCAGCATCCTTCTTGGCGTTGGTGCCGCAGCTGCATCGTACCATTTTCTTTTCCATGTAAGATGCCACTGGGTGCAAGGAACTAACATGTCCTGTCGCAAACTGTGCCAAAAGAACCTCGGCCTTTCTTGCCTCGTTCCAATCTTTGATATCCCACAATTGTGCAATAGATTTGCTTTGCTGCTTTGTTCTGATTACTGACATGGCATCCGCGTACGCGGTCGATCGGAACTTTAAGCTGAATCTGCAGCGGGTAGCTAAGGCCAGACTTTGCAAGACTGTCGACGAGGTCGTTCGGCGCAAACCCACAGTGACTAGGAATCCATGAAATGTACACGATGCAGGTTTCACAGAGATCTTTGAGTTCCAGCGCAAGCAGTTGAAGAGTGCGGCATTGCTTGCGCAGATTTCCCTGTAGGGCTTGTATAAGGGCCCACGAGTCTGGAAGATCCGGACAACGCCTTTCGCCCGTCCTCGTAACGCTTTGATCGCTGTTGTCATGGCGCGAATCTCGGCCGTATAAGAGCATACATGCACTCCAGCTGGAATAACATTCTGCTCTGGAGTCGGCTGGTGATTCCAATATATCACGTATGCTCCGGCGCCGACCGGACAGGGATGAAGAAATCGGATCGGAAGGGTATCTCCATCTTTGTCTGTGACAGTGCGCTCAATATGAGATTATCTTCTTCTTCTTTAATGCGGACAACATCCTCTAATTCCAAGGATGTAGTAAAACGAGACTATATTTCTCTCACTCGAGTGTGAGTCGTCCTCCCACTCGAAACCTTTGCCGCCCCTGTTTCCGCTTATGTGGTAGGCTGCGAAGTCATCGATGTCATATGGGAGACTGTCAACACCTTAGAGATGTAATGCTTTCTTAGAATAACTAGGAGCTGCTCAACGTGCGCAATGCGGCTACATATCTGTACCAGGGTAGTCAGTGGCTATATTCTGACAAAAGTCTTATCGGTTGTCGCTGGGTCTTAGTAAACCCCGCATGATACGAGGAGTTAGCGTAACGAGTCGCGCATCAAAGAAGAAGGAGAGAGAGACTGTGAGAGCTAATCGGATGGACTTCATGGTGGGATGCTCTCAAAAAAGTCAGGGTTTGTGAGAGAGAACAAAAGAGAACGGAGCAGAACTGAGTGGGGTTTACCTGGAGAACAGTTGCTATCGTAACAGTTGGTTGATCTCCTCTTCGAGACCAAGTAGTCGCGAAGGAGGGCAGCCTCTTATACCGACCGTGTCCGGTCTAGCATTTTGACTTGGACCGATGGGTCGCTTGAAAGCATAACAGTAGTGTTTCGGCAGGTATCGACAGAATCCTCTTAGTAGTGCCAGGCAGGCAGCGGTGATATCGGAAAGAGGGAGAGCGATGCGCCACCACACAAAGGGCTAGTGGCGCTACAGTTGAAGACAGCGCAGACGTGCCAGGGACTGGTGCAGAACTGCAGGGTTAGAACAGCAGGCACAACCCTTGTATCGGTAGC
The DNA here is from genome assembly GCA_022539475.1 of Gracilaria domingensis. Taxonomy (NCBI): domain Eukaryota; phylum Rhodophyta; class Florideophyceae; order Gracilariales; family Gracilariaceae; genus Gracilaria; species Gracilaria domingensis. The sequence goes on from VCMS01000035.1 coordinate 217,695, forward strand.
ATACAGACTTTCATAAGAAGAAGAAGAATGGAGAAATTCAGGCGAGGAGCTGCGTATCTTCAGGTGTTCGAATCAAACTTTGTCGAGACTTTCTGAAAGGGGGCTTGTTTTAGTGAGATTGATGAAGAGTATCTTTAATCGGTACTGCCCTTCCTATAGAGAGAAAGTTTCGTTGAAGAGAAACGCTCGTTGCTATGCCGTAATTAGGCTAGGATACCCACAAAGAGGATGGGGGAGGAGCTCCATGAGGAAGAGCCAAGCTCGGGACCAGACAAAGAGATGTTTTCGTACAGATCGAGCTCAAAACACTTGATGGTTTCATCGACTGGATAACTTCGCAATGGTCATCTCGACTATTTTCTATGTGAAAGACATTCGTCACTTCGCTATGCTGAGCGAGTGAATTGGCAACATTCTAGCATTGCGGGACATGACTTTCCTTAACCCGAGCTGAATCAATACTCTCAGGAATATAAGCAATGAACTCAACTAACTCTTTCTTTACGTTGCAAGTAGATTAGTCATGATGGTAGCAGTAAAGATACTCTCTTGTACATACGTTTCAATGTTTCACAAACCCGGACATTAACTGAAAGCGCGACTCATGGTGACGTCGCGACGTATGTCATAACATGTTAAATTGTTCGTCTCTGCAATAAAGTACCAAACAAAGAACCAGGTGTAAAGCATTATCTCTCACCACAAATTCTCATCTCGCGAGCAGAAGCCCCTCCCGGACGAAAATGGGGATGAGACATTTGCAAAGAACTTGGGAAAACAATCCGAAAACTAAGCATCTGCAAGTTTTGGTAGTCTATGGGGACACCTTTCTCTGTACACCTCAACTCAACCGAGTGGTCTTATCGCGTATCTCCATGACATTCGCCCGCGGACAAGTATAGTTATCTACATCCTTTCCAAAACTCGTTCGGATACAGGAGATCCCATCTCCCTGAAGAAAAGGCGCTTTTCACTCTCCTCCGATTTCTTCCAACAAGTGTATTGCTTCAAAGTGCTGATGAGGTAGTACACTTCACGAAGAAGATCAAACATTCTTCTCAGCCTTTCGACACTCTCGTACTTTTTCCATCGTTCAAGGTAGAACCCCAGTTCATCGAAAGTGACATCCCGATATCCGCTGCAGCTGAATGTGAAATCGATCGCATCCAAGAGCGGGAAGCTGATAGAGGTCGCTTCAAAGTCAAAGAAGGTAAATTCATCCATGCCTTTCCTCAATACGTTCACTGGCTGAAGATCTCCATGCACTAGAGTAAGTGGTACACGAAAAGCGGATACTTCATTGAGCACGTTTCTTGCATACGAAAGAAACTTAAGCTTGTAGTGTTCTTCTTCATATTCCCTCAGAGCCTTTCGCCTAATTTCTGTGACCTGTGCTTCATACCAGTTGGGATCTCGAACCATGTCTTCAAGCCTCTGATTTATTTGCTCGGCATCAAGGAGAGGCACTCCTGACTTTTCCAGCTCGTCAATCACATCCAATGATGCTTCCTGTATGCACGCCCATTCTTCCAATATTTGGCGCCTGAGTCCTGTGTTCTCGCTCTTTGAAATTTCCGTTTCATCGATAACCGTTCCGTAATCCTCCATAAGCATCCAGCGTCTTCTCAGGTCGACGCCGAGAGGCTTTCGAAAACGGTTTGGCATGATTCTAAATAGGGCACATGCTACGATTACTTCGTCATGTTCGGACGGAACCACTGCCTTCATATAGAACACGGAGCGAGCTTCAGTTTCTGCACGAAGCACGCATCCGCTCATACCAGTAGTAACCTTCTCGATACTAGTGACGTTGGTGTTGGCATAACGCTTGACATTATCCTTCAGCCAAACTGAAGCCTCGGAGAGCCAATTGGGACGAGAGTATGGTCGCAAAGATTCGGAATGCACGTTTAGGCCGAGGGTTTTGAACTGCTTCATGAATTTCACAATTGACTCCTTGATTGGGAAAATCAATATGGTGCTTACATCATTTTGACGTACCCACTTGTATGAACTGGGGGCTTCGACATTGTCATCGCGTGGAACAAATATGAGAAGGGCAGGTACGTAGTGTGGCCCGCTCAACTCTTCAGCTTCCGCACGTAAAAAATCCAAACGGAAAGAAGTATGAACGTCTCTCTCCACAGATGCGCATGTTTCCTTAAGATATGACATGTAATTCTTGTGGAATCGGACTACGGGAAGGCGATTATCTTCGGTTGCCAAAACGCTGTTGCAATTCGGCTGTGTGATCAACACGTGCTTCAGCGTTGGCATCATGTTTTGGACGTTTCAGTACCACAGTCGCTTGCTAGTGGCGTGCATCCCCTGAATACACCCATTCACCACGAAGTTTCACGAGAACGAAATTGATATACGAGCGGATATCAACTCAGAACAAAGGCCTTTTCGTAGTCCCCGGCAATACGAAGTGTAGTAAGATACTGTATGACAACCAAACTATGTAAGGGGCCTCGCTGTTCCACAGCGTATTGAATGCGTGTGGACCTAGTTCACATTCCCTCGGTACGCTGCGTATGATCGCCCTGGTCCTCGTGATGGCTCTTTCTTCACCTTTCGCAAACTTGGACAGCCTCGGTTCGCGACCCCACCGTGCAGCTTTGTAATGTACACGAAGGAGAAATTTTATTTGGTTACATACCGGAGGTCGTTTGCGGAATCCTTATAGGAATCCCCAATTTGCAGCCTATTCGCACCGTTTTCTCTCGAAACCAAGTTCACGACTTCCAGCTCCTCACTCAGTGACACATACTGCTCCATCGCTTTCGACTGCTCATACAAACGATTCAACATGCCTTTTGACTCCTGGCTCGCGAAGGTGTAGAGCGAGATGGTTCACGTCCAATCAAATCGAAAGGCAGTTACCAGTTCCCGCGCTTTACATCCGAAGGTAGAAACAGTGCTAAGGAAGCGTCGCAGGTAATCAGCTTGCAGCGAATCGCTGCGCTTCCTGGACCAGCAACCTTCCGACACCTTCGAGAGTTACGAAAACGACTTCCCCGGAAAAAACTCAGTTCAGTTTGAGTAATCTCTCTCGCGCTGATCTGCTCTTTGAGTGGTGGGCCACAATCCCCTGCGGGTGCAGTTAACCAATATCTACCATCTCATACATATATTCTCAGGCAGTACTACGATATTTTTGAGCTCAAATCGCGGGTAAGAGGGTTTAGCAGTACCACTCGTAGCCGTCCGCTAAAGCTGCTCCGAATCACGTCTCATACGCTAAAACTACGATAGAACTACTTGCCCGACACCACAACACGGACAAGGATTAGAGGCTACTATACCGATGTCCGTGGCAAAAACAGCCGGGCAAACCATACATCGTAAACACGGCGATGTGCTGATAACCTTCAAGCTTCGGAAACATACACTCCCAAATGATTGAGGCATCGTGTCAACAAATCCTCTTGTCTGACATACAGCGTACTTCTCCCTAAGAGATGCTCGTGAACCATCCGGAATTCCGAGTTGTTTGACGAGACGCATTGCTTGAGCTGCAGTCCCAAAGTTACCCAGCAGAATGTTTGCATCCGCTGCCTGAACTAAACCATCAATGCGGTCTGCAACTGATAACTGTAGCTTTGTCAGCCCATTTGCTAGCTGCGCGTACGTTACTCTTCCTGGTATTGTATTAGCATGTTCTCCGCTGGCTATCTCCTCCATAGCTATTCGTATTCTGCAGGCCATCTGATAGAAAACGATACCATTAAGCAGTTCCGACGAAACAATTACCCCACGTTCTCGACCACGAGCAATCGAACGCAAGGCACTGTCCAGCTCCTTCTGCGCAAGCACAAAGCGTTTATTCGAATACTTTGCCACAGCACGTTCGAATATTTCCGGTGCGCGTATGCTTCCTGCAGGGGCACCAGAAGCATGTAGATTTCGTTGTGACACCACCATTTGCCCTGCAGCCGCTTTCAGTTCTCCACGTGCTACTTCGTTCTTCTCCTTCTGCGTAGCAATCATCCTTCGCGTCTCCTCAGTGTTCCTCCTTGTTATATCCGTTAGATCCCTTTGATCTGATGATGCCATTTCTTCGTGCATCGCTCCTCCCTCATCTGCACCTTCCGCCCGCTCTTGTTTCGTAGTTCCGAACAGATCATCATCCGAAGAGTCATCTAATCCTCCTTTCGCTTGGTCTCGAGAAGGCTGCTCTGTAACCCTTACAGGTGTAACATTTCCATCAAATTCATCGGCGGCATAGGACAGTCCTGTTTGTCCCCCAAAGCTCTCGTATTCGTGGAACACCTCTCGCCTCATGACAAGCAACCTATCACTGACATGTTTGGTGGTGTTCGTAACCAACTTCGTTTGCTGAGCAGGTAATGGCCGTCCTTCCGCATCTTCTTCAGGTGGAACTCTCACCATGATCACACGTTGATCTACAGACCCCAGTGATATCGCGGAGGCGTTTACAGCTTTGATCGCTCGCTGAAGGTTCTGTCTATCTCTCTGCTTCACAATCATTGAAGAATCTGTGGCAACGCTGCTTACAGAACTCTTTTCTAGGAGTGGACGCAAGACCTCAAGTAAGTATGTATTCCTGGATATTCGAGCCGCTGTTATCACTGAACGAAGAGCGGCGTATCCTCCTTCTGTGTCCACAAATGCAGAGAAAGTCCCTTTCCGACCCAGTAATGTAGAACATCTCCGCCCAACAGCAAAATCTCCCGCAGCGAAAGACATGTTCAAAGTTCGCTGAATCATTCGAAACAATTCAGTTCCGTCATGAAACTCGGCGGACGATGGCAAACGAGCATATTCTTCTTCTAATATGTTGAGGGAACCGTTGAAATCACCCAATCTCCCCAGAAGTGCTGCACGCCGCAACGGAGACAAGCTACCCCTTCCTTCTGCAGAAACGGATATGAGATACGCAATAGGTGTTAGGTTACTCTCAATGAGAGAATCAGTTACTTCTGCGGAAGCTTGGGATGCGTCATGAGTATCCAGAACTGCCTTCACCTTATCAGCGATATCTGGAGAACGGCGACTCTTCAAGTTTTCGAAAGAAAGCATGCCCCGGACTGTACTTGATAGGGCACTATAGGGTCGCGTAGCGATGGCAAGAGAGCACTGGCTTGGATCAGGACTTGTTATCGTATGCACAATCCTATCCGGTAAGCACGCAACCAAAGCTGGGAGATGTCCCCCATTGCTAAGATTGACGACAAGATCTGCTTGACTGTTCAAAGCCACCGAAAACACAGAGTTTCCTTGTGCCAATAGAATTGAAGGTCCGACCCAAGACATGTTGGGGACGCAAAAAGGCACTACTTTTCTTTGAATGCTTTGCATATCAAACACAGAGTGAACGCTGAGGATATGCCGAACGAAAAAGATTCGTCTGTCCGTCATTATCGCTCCGATGTATTGATCTGAACGAGATGGCAACTTCTGCCATCGAACGTCAATAACGATTTCATTCTCTCGCAGTGCGACAGCTGAGTCATCGTCCACCGCGAATGCCATAGCAGCATCATGATAGTTATCACGAACATATGAATCTGATTCAAACGCATTTCTGGACACAACCAATCGATTGTGGTCTATATCATGATATAAAACTGCGTTCCAGCGAGCAAAGGGAGTCCGAAAAACTCTCCTCACTCCTCCGCTAACCAGTTTGAAACGTTGAACACCTCGGGATTGGCGGGTTTCTTGCAGTCCATGCTTGTTGGATGGTGCCGCAAACGAGAACAGCGATGCCGATGATCCAGAGCTTGAGACTATGAATATTTTATCTTGCTCTCCCGCAGCCCCAAGAAAACAGCCAGTCTTTCCCCCTACAGGCTCCGAGACATTCCATTGCTCATTCTCACGTCTTGTGCAGAGCACGTACTTTTCTGGAGGCTCCGGATCGGCGTATGAGTTATTGTCAGCTTCGCTGTCTCCATCGTAGAATACTAGAGCGCCAACACAAAACCCATCGGCATCACGAGCGACTTCTATACGTTGTATGTCACCAGGGGGTAACTGACAGCAAAAGCTTATCTGTTCAACACCAAGCTCATAACGGAAAAGGCTTCCCTGATGAATAACAAGACTGTCTGAGTCAACAAGGACGGGTCCTTTGAATATATCTCCACTTTTGAAAGAGAAACCGGAGTCAAGACCTGACGTTATAGGCCTCTGTATGGCAGGAAGGCCAGCTACAGATGACTGAAACACGTAGACGTTGCCCGTAGTGTCCAGAGTACAAGAGAACAGTCCAAAAGTTGGCTCCGTTGCTAGTGAGGCGTACGTCTTATTATTGGTGCGATTGTGGTCTCTTGTTCCACCTTTCTGTGGAACTAGAAAACTTTCGTCCATCACAGAGGGTAGACGGGATGGTTTTGGAAATCGTGAGCTTGAAACAATCATGTTAGCAGAGTTAATCATTTTGACGACAATGCGCTGTGACGTCGTTAACAGCAGTAAATAACCTGGTCTTGTTTTCGTGAAACACATCGCCCGAAATCGTCTCTTCGTTTCCCGAACGCGTGAGCAAGCAAACCCGGGTTGTTCTCCACGTCGATATGTACCACTCTGCACATTGAACGCCAATAGGCGACCTAAGCTTGTACAAACAGTTACAACGCTGTGAAATGGATGCAGGGCAATGTCGATCGGTTTCTCGGACATCAGCAACTGGGCATCAAAGCAGCTTTGCAGTTCTTTCTTCGATATATCCCAGACTCGGACAATGCCATTCTCGTAGACAGCTGCTACTCTTGGAATGTCGTCGTGGATGGCAACCGCAGATATTGGACACAGACGTGACTTGGCACTAGTGGCAACCCTTCCACGAACCCGGGAGAGCATTCCGTCAACAACGCCAACATTGCTCTGGTTTCCATCTATATGGCTTCTGAGCTTAAACGGCTTTGTTACTTCGCCATCGCTCTCAACTCGTACACACCAAATGCTTGGACTATCCGACTTAACAAACACAGCATGTTGGCCACGGGGGCTACCGCACGCTAGTGTGACAGAGCGCCCAGCATCAAAAGAGCGCTCATCAGCAAGATAGACTGCGTGGGGACTGTCCACATAAGATACGATGTGACCGTCATGTAGAAACGCAAGGAACGACTTGGAGCCACCAACATGAACAAGTTTGTCCACTGGTGAAGTAGTGCGCAGAGTAACGCGGACTGCATTCGTCACGATGTTGTGATCTGCAATGAGATCTTTAGTGGCGGTGAGAAGTCGTGGCTGAGACGATGAAAGCGCATACTGTGGGGTATTCTTGAATCCATAAGGATGTGAAGCAATGCAGCGAAGTTGAATGTCCATGTCGTTGCGTCTGTGCGTGAACTGTCACAGAATTCGAGTCATGATGAAATACACTTGTTGATCGATTCGCGTGGATGGTGACAGAAGAAGTTCTGTACAAACGCTACGTCATAACAGCTTCCGTCATAACAGCTTCCCGTTTTGATTTTGCTACCAACCGCAGATGACATAGTAGGAGCAAGAATCAGAATTAGCTCGGCATATACGTAGCACTACGGTAGCAACCCCAATTTTTCCTTGTTTCCAACCTACCGGTCTTTCTACAAGTTGAAATTACTAAGTTGGAAAATTAATATGAGGCGGTCATTCAATGTTGTCAAACATTTTCAATCTTTTGACAAAAGTGAAACACTTCCAGTTTTCGTGATGTGTAGACGCTTTTATGCGCATGAAACGCTCAGGCGCTGTCCAAACAAGCGAGTACGTGAACGCGTTCACGCCGTGAATCTTTAACGCTATAAAACAAAGCACTATAATTTAAAACGAGAAATGTCCCTCTCTTTCAAGAGAGGGCCACACAGTGGGTCATGTTGTTGACTGCTTACTATGCCGCTTGTACTCAATACAATGCACTAATGCGGCCGACGGCGGGTGCGTAATCAGTGCGGAGTGATCATACCATGACGCAATAACTGTGACAACTTGTCTCGCATGACAATTTGCCACTAGTTCCAAAACGCTTGAGACTCTTTTTGTGATGGCATACACACCCATTCTTCTAACGATCGTCAGAGAAACAGAGCTCAGAAAGTCTCTGAATCATGCCGTCTCCGCATCGGTTTTTTATGTTACAAGAAAACGACCATGGTCCACAAAGTCTTTTATGCCTCCAACCCAAACTCGCCGACATACCTCGTTTGCGTCTATAACAGACTTTCTCAGTCCAACAAACTTCAAGAAGGACTACCGCATGACACACAACTTGTTCTATAAGCTTGTCGCAATAATTTCTCCGTTTATCTCTAAGAACAAAGTAATGGGAGAACGATCAGGACTCCCTGTTCTAGATACAGCAATTACGCTTGGCATAATAATCAGTATTACAGCTAGTGGCAGTGTTGATACCTTGCATCAACTCTTTCGTGTCGGACGATCAATGGTACGCACAGTGTTCAAGGAACCTTGTGTAGTGCTTTCTTCAGTTCTCACTATTCCCAGAATTCCCAGAAAGTTCCCAGAGCTTGAAAAGTTATCAAATGGGTTCAAGAAGTCACGATCTCGTATTGACCCGTTTACAGGATGCAATGGTGCGATTGATGGCATTGGTATCATCATTGGAGCGCCACGAAGAAATAGGGCTAAGTACTGGTGTCGGAAGGGCTTTTATGCTCTTCCAGTGCGAACAATGGTAGATTCAAAAGGCTGGTTTCTGTTTTTCTCTGCTATGTGTGTTATATCAACTCATGATTCGCTTGCATATGCCTCCTTTAGATTGTCGAAGTTTTTGCGAGAACGAAATTTGCCTAGTGATATCTATATCGTTGGAGATGAAGCGTATGTTTGCACGAATAATTTAATAACTCTTATTCCAAACTCGCAGGTTCGGTTTTGGATTGAGAAGGCCTTCAACTATTTTTTGTCATCGATGCGTGTTCATGTAGAAAAAGCTTTTGGTCCCCTAGTTTCAAGGTGAAGGAGTCTACAGAAGCGGCTTAATTATACTGTGAACATTTGTGCCAGCATTGTGGCCCTTTGCATGAAGCTGCAAAAGTTTTGTATAGATGAAGGACAGGAAAAGGAGCGTAAGGTCACTGTATCGGAACAGAATGCCATCGAAAATGATGTGTCAAAAGGGTACTCTACTTGCAAGGATATGTTTGCTAATATGGATTCTGTTCAGAGGGATCAGCCTTCATGTGACACAATCGACGCACAAGCGCTCTAAAATGGTGGAGCTCATTAGAGCACGTAACATTCGTCGTCCTGATTTAATTGGAGTCCCTCCTGTAGAGCAAAACGCCCTTTGTGGGGATGCACCGAGGTGCTTTTCATAGTTTGTTGATCCGTTACCGGCTTCGACACCTCAGGTTATGAGAGGCTACTGGGGTAGTGCCCCTATTTTGGGGTATGCCTAGGAAGGGTAGTATTTCTGCACACGTGTGCCAAGTTGGCCCGATCGCGCGGGCGCCGTGGCAAGCCTGCCACGGGGGCACACCTGTAGTGTATTGGCCGGCAGCGCCGGATAGTTAGATATTTTAATTGATATTTTCAAGTGCCGTATATAAGTGGCGGCACTTGCCGCCACTGTACGGGAAGTAAACCTCAACGAGACCTTTGGCTCTGATCTTCTTGCCGCTTGCGCACGGTCACAAGCCCCATCCTGGGGAATACCGCCGCAATTCCGGGCTGATCAACCAACCTCCATCTCTGAGGAGTATTAATCCGTCGTCACGGCATCCTTACTATCCATTCTATTGTTTTTACTTCCGTCTTACGGCTCTTCGATACTCTGCCCTGTCATACAGGTTCGGCCCATTAGTCTTGGGACTTATTCCCGTTATCTCGAGTCAGTGCTCCGCAGTGCGGCTCGCTGGCTAATCTTTTGTCGTCCCATACCGTTGGGCTGGATACCCCCACTCGCTGTGGCTCGCCGGAACCATCCGGATACCTACGCCGATTCTACCTTCTTTACCTCCGACTGCACGCCCAGATCGGGGCCACCCGGATTTACACCCGGCTCGTGTTGGCCCTATCGGAGGGTTCTGTCACTGCGCCTGCCCCTGTAGGGAGCAGGGTTGGAACACCCCTGTCGGTGCTCTTCCTCGACGCGGCTGTTGTCTTCCCGTCACCGGGTTTGCACCACAAACTGGTCTCCCGACCTAGAATCGGCTTTATTGGCCAACGTTTGTTGGAGTTGGTTCGTTTGTTTGGAGCCCAGATAGTTGGGAATATCCGTTCTCACAGTTCTCTCATTGTCCGTTTTCGGAAGTTGTTTTGGTTGCCAATTGGCCGACTGTGTCGTTGAACGATATCGTCCCGTCGCAGGAGTAGCGCGCCACGTGCCGCTTCTGTGCCCGGCTCGTCCGGCTTGTCGGCAAGTTTGCCTCCGTTGCCGAAGGACGCACTGGATGTCCCAGGCAATGGCGACCAGAAACCGGCTTCCCAGGGCCTCCGTTCTGATAACGGGACCCCACCCACTCGTGGGCCAACTGAAACCGCACCTGCGGCTGATGCCGCCGCAGCGGTTGACGTTATGTCGTCGCGGTCCGACGAGTATACCCTCCGTGAATTAGAGGCTCAGGTTCGCATCCTGCAGAACTCCCAAGTGGGCCTCATCCGGGATATTACGAAACTCCGGCAACGGCTCGATGAAGCCGGTGTTCGGGATGTTTCGAGCGACGTCCGTGTTTTACGGTCTGATGTCAACCAGATTATGGAACACCGACAGGTGTCGGCTGCCCTGCACGAGCAGGCTTCCGCACGCCTGGATCACCTGGCTACCCGTCTGGAGACGGTCGAGCAAATCATCGTATCTGATGCTGTTGAGCCGGGAGCCCCGGTTTCTGAGGGTTCTCAGCACTCGCGCCGTTCCCGGGATCGTCCGGCAAAGACGAAGGTCAAGGTTGAGTCTGACTCGTCTTCTTCATCCTCTTCTGCTGAGGAGGGCCCTCAAAAGGGATCGTCTACCGACTCTTCGGACAGCGTGGAAGAGCGCTCTCGCTATCGTGCATCCCGTTCGCGGGCTACTGAAGCCAGCTCTGGTGTTGCACGAGGCCGTACGAAAGGACGGAGACACCTTGGATTGAAGGAATTGAGGACGACAAACTTACAGTATCGGAAGCTGCTATCGTATCGATACTATCGGCTTGATGACACGACGCCACAGAGAACCCCACGTGGGACTGGCAAGGTACGAAACCATCTCCGACAAATGGAGCTCACGCTGAAGCCCCACAAGTTCTCTGGGGAGGATCCAATTCTTGTCTTGGATTTTCTTGGCCGCTTCGTGGCGGAAGCCGATGTACTTTGGATGAGCGAGGCACAGGCCTACATTGCGCTGCCGTACTTCTTGACGGGCGTAGCCGAAGACCAGTACAACTCGGTTCGTGGGTTGACCCAAGCCTCTGAGGGAGGAGTTACGTGCTGGCCGGAAGCGGTACAATATCTCCTGCGCTCTTACGCAACAGGCAATGCGATACAAGGTGGTATACTCGCGCTGCGAGACACGAAGCAAGGAGCCGAAGAGTCGGAAACCGTTTATTCGACCCGCCTCAATAAGGCTTTCCACAGATGTGGCAACGTGTTCTCGGCAGCTGAGCGGTGCACGATGTTCGTCGATGGCCTAGATCGTTCGATCAGGACACTGGTTGCCCGTTATCGGGAGAACAAACGCCGGATTACTTATCTGGAACTAGTCCAATTTGCCCAAGATGAGGGAGATGCAGCTCGCGCACGCACTGGTGTCAAGACGCGCACGCGCCGACTCCTTCATGTAAAAGGCCGGGACTCTTCACTGCCTCACTCGCGAGGTTCTGTTCAAGGGGTTTATGATAACCTACACCTGTGACAGGACGATGGCTCAATGCCGAGTTCGGAATTGCCGTCGACGACGGAGCAGTCTACAGTGGACGTAGACCCCGCTCTGTACGCCGGACGTCAAGTCCCGGCATTGCCCGTGCCGCACTCTGGCGGATATCGAAGCCAACGCCCTGGATGGAGGGACCCGTATCGTCCTCGACAGGAGCGCCGGCCGCCCAACGCGGATCTTCTTCGTCACCTTATTTGTCATACCTGTTACAGGCCAGGGCACATCGCTCCGAATTGCTTAATGCCCATACGGGATATGGCGAAGATAGTGCCTCAGTATGAGTCGTTGACGCCCGCCGAGCGGGAACGTGTTCCCGTCAAATCGTACCTTCGTGCGAAGGCGGAGACTCAGCCTGGAAACCAGGAAACGGTGCCATCGAATGGTGGAACTGTAGAGGCCCCTGCGGAATCGCAACCTCCGCAGATTGGCGGCGACGCTCAGAAAAACTGAGCAAGGGAGCCTCCAGCAATGGAGAGGCGCCCCCAGCGACGGGGTTTAGTGCGCCTGAGGCTGAGAAGCCTCGCTCCCCGGTCACAATCCTTTCGAGGAAACTGGCCACTAGAGACGTGGATTCTGAGCACCTTGGTGTCTTGCGTCGCCCGTGGATACGGTCTAAGAACAACCGGTTCCCGGATAGAGTCCTGGTCATAGCGAAACGTAACTACAAAGTTTACGCCGACCTAGGTGTTTCCGACCTGTACATGGTTCGGCAGTTGTCCGTGCTCGATACAGGAGCTGGGGATTTAGGGGATTCCAAATTTCTTGGTTGAATCGATGATTCCGCCGCACTTGCGGTCTCGCGTTCGTGCGGCGCCGCAGATTGATATAGCGGATGCGAACAATCGGCCACTTTCGACTGTGGGAGTAATAGACCTGCTCGTCAGGCTTGGCCGCTACGTGGTGAAGCTCGATTTCTTGGTTTGCAAGCAACTCGCTGCGCCGGTTATCCTCGGCTGCGACTTCTGTGACCGCTTCGTCGATGCAATTCGACCGCGGAAGCGAACCATCGAAATGGAAGATGGGACTACTGTACCGATCGTTCGGCGTCTCCTTCGCCGGGCTTCAAAGAAGCAAGTCCCTTTGCCTGCGGCGCAGGAGCCTACAGCCCATGAACGGAAGTCTACAAAGCTCCGAGTAGCTCGGTCTATTTCCATCCTGCCTGAATCACAGGTCTGGGTTACTGTGACGTCTCCACAATGTGGCTTACAAACGGTACAACCGTTGTCTGCGTTACAGGAGAAGCATCAGCTTGCCCTCGCTAATGGGATTGTTTTCGTCCAACCCGAGAAGCCTTTTCAGGTGCTGGTTGCGAACTTCAGCCGTTTTCCTCAACGGTTGGTTAGGAGCCAAGTTATTGGTTCATTGCTTCCGCACCCTGCGGCTATAGTGCCTACTCAGGTTTCTATTGCCGAGGTTCTCAGAATCCTCGAAGCTGAGAAGGGGGAGGCGGAACGGAACAATTCCGAACCGAATACTGGACCGAACAGTTCGTCGGAAGATGCTAGGCCGACTTCGTCGGATGCAAATAACCGTAGCCTGCCGAAGGAGGCAATGACGACCTCGTCGGACAGTAATGATACGGACCTGAGTGCTGCTGACACGAAGGATAAGGCAGTACAGGAGCTTGAGTCTCTGGACTTCAGTCATGTCCCAGAGACTCACCGCGATAAATTGCGGCATATGCTCAAAGAGTTCACGCCCATGTGGGATGGTTCCCTCGGGAAGATTGGTATTACCGAACATCGGAATGATTTACTACCGAATACTCGGCCCATCTCACAGCACCCTTACAGGGCAGGACCGACAGCTCGGGAGGAGGAGAAGGCTCTGGTAGAGAAGATGATCCGCGCTGGAGTTATCGAGCCGGCTCAGTCACCATGGGCATCCCCAGTGGTGCTCGCGCCCAAAGCTGATGGGTCTTGGCGATTTTGCATCGACTACCGCAAGTTGAATGCGGCTACGGTCAAGGATGTGTATCCTATCCCACGAATGGATGAATGCATCGATTCATTGGGCGACGCGAAGATGTTCACAACCCTAGACGCGAATTGGGGCTATTGGCAAGTTCCCGTGAGGGCTGAGGATCGTGACAAGAAAGCCTTCGTTTGTCATGAAAGATTGTACCGATTCAATCGGATGCCCTTTGGGTTAACGAACGCGCCAGCCACTTTTCAACGAGCTGTGGATATTTTGCTGGCCTGCTTCAAGTGGAAGACTTGCCTGGTATACCTGGATGACATCATTGTCTACTCTAGCAACCTGGATGAGCACTTGACCCATGTATGGGATGTGATGCGAGTCCTACGCGATGCAGGCATTACGCTTAAGCTCAAGAAGTGTGAGTTCTTTACCGAAACCGTCAGGTATCTCGGCCATGTTATCCGTCCGGGACGGCTTTCGATTGACGAAGTACGCGTGAAATCCCTCAAAGAGGCTAAGCATCCGAGGACGCAGACGGAACTCCGATCTTTTCTCGGCTTGTGCAATGTGTATCGCTGCTTCATTCCGAACTTCGCGGATATCGCTACACCTCTGAACGAGCTTCTTCGCAAAGGACAGCCAGTCGACCTGGAAGAATTCGACGACCGCAAGGCCGCGGCTTTCTCGTCGCTCGTGGACGCGGTGACATCGCCACCTGTTCTATCCCTGCCTAGGGCTGGTTTGCCGTATGCAGTAGATACGGATGCGAGCGACTACCAAGTCGGCTGTGCCCTATTCCAGACCACCAATGATGGCGAGCGATTGTCAATTGGGTATTGGTCAAGGAGCCTCAACGTTCACGAGAGGAATTACTCGGTATCCGAGAAGGAGTGCTTGGCAGTTGTCTAGGCATTACAGACACTGCGGCCCTATCTTATGGGGACCCGCTTCATTGTTCATACAGATCATTCGGCCTTACGCTGGCTACTCTCTATAGCAGAGCTATCTGGCCGCTTCATGCGATGGAGACTTCGCTTGTCGGAATTCGACTTCGAAATCCGTTACAAGAAAGGACTCCTGAACACTCAGGCTGATGCACTGTCCCGCTTGGAAACAGCGGCTGAAGCTGCGCCAGTCGATGATATGGAGATACCGTGCTTCCTCGCGGAAGACGGCTCGAGCGATGCCGATGAAGAATCGGAAGGATGAGACATCTACGATGCTGTTCTAGCCGTGTCAGACACGCAACCCGAACCGGGCTCTTTCGTACCGATCAAGCCGGAGGAACTCATCCGGGAGCAGCACAACGACCTTTTTTGTACGGAGATTCGTAGTCGTCTAAACGGTGGAGCACAGTTGCCTTTCGTCGAGAACGACCAAGGATTTCTAATCCGAACTGTCAGAAACAGGCCACAGATTGTGTTTCCGCACTCACTTCAATCACGAGTTCTGCATTTGTCGCACTATGCGAAGTTGTCAGCCCACCCTGGTGGCAGGAAGTTGTACTACACCTTACGGAAGGACTTTTACTGGCCAGCAATGGCTTGCGACGCGTATGCCACTGTTCGTGGATGTTCTGACTGCGCGAAGAACCGCGTCAAGCTGCGGAAGTATTCCAAGAAGTTGGTACTATTCCCTGCTAGGGCTCCACTTAAGTTTGTGGCGATCGATCTACTCGGTGAGTTTATTCGCACCCGCCGGGGAAACCGGTTTTTGCTTGTTATCACCGACCGCTTTTCTAAGCTGGTACGGACTGTGCCTTTAACGAAGGATACTGCTAGTGCGGTCGCCCAAGCTTTTGTTACTCACTGAGTTTTCGTCTACGGACCGCCGATTGACTTACTATCGGATAATGGGCCGCAGTTCACGGCCAAGTTCTTTCAGGACGTATGCCGCATCTTGCGGGTCCAAAACTGGTTTACGACAACATATCATCCCCAGAGTAATAGGCAGGTTGAGCGTTTTAACCGCACGATGCTCAAAGCATTGCGGACGTTTGTTGCCGAGCATCCGTTGGAATGGGATCAGTACACCGATGCGGTGACATATGCCTACAAAACGCAGGTTCATCGCACGACTCAGATATCGCCGTTCGAGCTTGTGCTATCACGCGTCCCACCTTCGGTGGCTATCGAGCCACAGCCAACTTTGGATAAGTTTCCGTCGCCCCGTCTACACAGGGACGCCTGGAAGGACTGGCTTAAGAACATTATCCCTACAGTTGGGCAGAATATCGCTAAGGCACAGGCCGCATACAAGCGGAATTTTGACGCTAGAGTGCGTAAGAATGCCCCCCAGATCAGGGAAGGTAGCTATGCCTTCGTACGGAAGGAGTACTACAACCCCGAGAAGGAGAAGCGCCACAAGCTTTCTCCTATCGCGGACGGCCCGTTCCGGGTTATTGCTGTTACCGACACAACGGTTGTCCTTGATATCAAGGTAGAGCACGAGCGTTTGTCGCTAGATCGCATAACGCCTGCGCCAAAGCCTGTTTCGCAGGAATCGCTACGGTCATCGTCGGCCCCTACCGCACCCACTGTGGAAACAGCCGTCGAAACGGAAACAGCCGCCGCAGCGGGTACTCGCACTCAACCGTCTGTGTTGCCGCATCCGGATCGCGGACTTGCTCATTTGCCTGCTAAGCCGGAATCTGACCCGTCGGTCTCCAATGCCGCACATGTGCACACGCGGATAATGGCCCCTATGGGGATACTCGCCGCCACCCCCGACGCTCCAACTGAGGAGGGGGAGGAGGCAGGTCGCTCTTTTTCGTTGTCGCCGTCGTCGACGGAGTCGCCTTCGCAGGCCTCTGTATCGCACGCAAGTCGTGATGAATGCATGTCAACGCGCGACACACAGCCGGAGAGCCGGAAAGAAGAGAACGACGCGCAGCTACCGCGGAAGCCTCAAGAGGAGGAAGATCACTCTCGCTCACCACCGCCGTCGCGGACGGAGTTACGTTTGCAGGCCCAAGAACGGGAACACAATACCGATGTGGTACGTGATTTGCAGCCGGAAAGCCGGAGGGATCGCACAGTTTCGCGGAGGCCTTCTGAGAAGGACGCCACCTCGGTGACGATCGAAGCCGGAAGAGCGGAAGAGGAGGACGCGCCGTTACCATGGAAGGCTGAGGTGGAAGGCACCACTATGGTGAATCGCAAAGCCGGAAGTCCGGAGAAAGAAGAGTTAGTTCGAAAAAAACGTGCTGTTACGGCAGACCGGACTTCGGGAGATTTTGGTGCAGCACCGAGCGCCAAAGCCGTCAAAAATACGGAACCAACCACCAGTGTGGCGAACAGTCAAGCCACAGCAAGTGGGCAGCACTCAAGCACTGACGACGCGTGCACGTCGCACCAAGTGTCGAGCTCCGTGGGAGATCCGCCTCCAACAGAGGATTACAGTGCGCAAGCCGGGCACGTGCCAGCCACAGACCTGGCGCCGTCTAAAAACGGTTCAAAAAATTCCGAATTTGCATCGGCTCTTGACAGCCATGCAAAGGCGCAGGTGTTACAAACCGCAGCGCGCGGCGAACCGCCGCCACGGCACGTGCCAGAACACCACTCGCTGTCTCACCGCTCTGCGGACCGTTCACCGTCGCAACGGGAGATTGTGCCGGAACGCCGGAAGCTCGCTATTCGAGAAGACCGAAGCACGGTCACAGCCCAGCAGCATGGGGAAAAGAACCAGGAATCTGGAAGCATGATTGTCAGGAAAGCACCATGGTCACGAATACCAAAGCCTGGCGTACAGGATGTACTGCCGTCAGGACGGAAGCCGATCATGAATGACGATGCCCACGACGGGAGAAGCGACGACTACGCCTCGAAAGAGGATTCCTCGAGCAAGCCGCACACAGAGCGGAGTGTTCTCGATGAGGAATATGTCATTGACCGTCTGGTAAGTCACGGCTACGCCCCTGACGGGGAACTACTGTATCGAGTCCGTTGGTACGGCTACGCCTCTTCAGAGGATACGCACGAGCCCATTGAGCACTTGTCTCGCTCGAAGGTCTTGCAGTACCACCGTCGCACACGGACACCGATACTGGCTACGCTGGACAAGGCCCAAGTGGGTTGACCACCCACGTCTCTATTGAGCGCAGCCGTCTCAGACGGAATATGCCGCCTCATGCGGACAGTATTGCATTACGCAAGAATATGCCGCGTCTAGCGGATGCAACTAAGTTAACTTGAGGTCACTTAGCCGCCTCAGGCGGACCAGGCCGCTCTAAGCGGACAGCTTTTTGCTGAACAAACAAGCGGCGAAACGCGAAAGCCACTTACAGTGGAAAAAAAGAAGAAGAAGAGAGAAGCCTAAGAAGAAGGAGAAGAAGCCAGGACACTGGAAGGAAGACTAAGAAGTTTTATCGCTACAGCCGCTTCTGCGGAAAGTTACCCCTCTCTCGCGGGCCACTCACAACAGCCTCGAACGAGGCATTGCCCCCTGAGGAGGGGGGGAAAACAGGAAGAAAAATGTGAGCCAAGCCAGCAAGGCTGGAGAAGTTTACCTCTAACTATTGAGTTCGCCCCTCATCATCAGGGTCTACAACGGACTACTACAGCCCGTCAGGGATCTCGAGCCGGAAAAGTACACGCCGGACGGTCCAGCACCTGGGGTGCCCCCACTACGGAGAGCCCCGGAGAAGCGCTGTGCCGCTATCGCTTGCAACCCCGACTCGTCGTTCACCGTATCCGGAACGGCCACTCCCACGCCTCGGAGGAAGTCGCGAATGACCGCCGCTCGCGGAGTGAGAGAGGAACTGCCGCCCCTGGCGGATGCCACATCCTGAGCCCACGGGCCGGTCGGATCGGGAGCCGCTACAGCGGGTGGGACCACAACCACAACGTCGTCGTCGTTGCCCATAGCTTCGGGCTCTGGTTCTTCCTCCACGCCCTCTGGGTTCTCCTCATCCATGGGGCTTCCTCCCTCAGTAGGGTCATCACCGTCGTCATCGACGTATACGAACCCACGCGAGTGCCTTTCCGGGATATGGCGCTCCTCTCGGCGGCGACCAGCCGCCTCAGCGGGACCAATTATCTCCCAAATCCATGGGTCGAAGTATACGAAGTCGCCGGCATTGAGGTTCCGTCCGGGAGAACGGTCCGACTGCCGACGAACCCCGTCTGAAACCTGACTAGCAGGCACCTCATTCCAGTCAATCTGGTCAATGACGTCCACCAACGCGGTGGCTTCGCGCGCATTGCGAACCGAGCCGAGTACCTCGGAGAGATCCAACGCTCGGATCGCTTGCCGGATGAGCTCCGGGATGAACCAAACTCGGTACGAATCATATGCCTCGATGAGGAGGAAAGCCGCAACGCGGACGGTCCATTCTGTTGCCAGGATGCTCCACAGGCCGCGAGGCGGATCGTTCATGAAGTACGAGCCTATGTAAGTTAGGCAGGGCGGTAGCTCTACGTGACACCCTCGTGGGACTTCGACCGCAGGCCAGAATGACGGCAGCGGCAGGTATCGCCCAGTATGGGAGTGACGCGCAATGCGTTCCACCTCCGTGCACTAGTACAGCACCAGTACCCCGAGGCGGGAACGCCATTTCCTCTCGATTCGGAGGCCTTCATGAAATTGAGACCGTCCAGGACGGCGAAGGAACCGGAACTCGGCGCGAAGGATCAGCCGCGCCCACAGGATCAACTCCTGCTGCGGCTGAACGTTGTCCGAATATCGGTCAATTTCGTCCAACGCGTTGGCTAGGTGGTCGCCGTAGCCGACCTCGCCGAAAGTTCGGTAACGTGCCACATCGTACTGGTACTGTGCCGGCACCGGATGTTCGTTCGGAGCTCGGAAGTGTCGCGCGTACCCAATGCGGACCATCTCATTGCGAGCGAATTGTCTCGTCTCGTTTCGACCTACAAACAGGCAGCTCGGTATAACCGCAACGCGGGCGATCCAGTCCGATGAACCGGTAACGTCAGCAGGAAGCCCACCAGGGAGTTGACCGTCGACAGCGTACCAGTCGACGAGCTCGGTATCCCTAACGGCTTCGGCGTCAAACTAGGGAGCCTGGGCGAAAAGGAAACTGTGCCGGTGCGGATCCCGGATGCGTAACGCGCCTGCGGTAGGCCACCCACCCAGCGTAGCTGGCATCTCGGCGTTGAACCAATCCCATACGGGTGCGGGACCAGCCTCAGCTGGAGCGTGATCCTGTCCGGAAGAACCCGGTTGAGAGACAGCCGCTGACTGCGGAAGGGGTACAGACCGGAACAGCGGGTTGGACACTTGCATGCGTGCCGTCGAGGACGGAGGGCCGTTCGGTGCGTTGGACATCGCGGAAGGGCTCGAGATGACGAGGTTCGCTACTGACACCGGCGGTGTTGGTGGCTCCGAATAGTTCTCGGCAGACCCGTCTTGGGAGACTTCCTTATATACCTCCATCGCGAGGCGTATCGAGCCGACGGAGTCGGTGTCTCAGACTCAGAAGGGGGAGATTTAGAGCAAAACGCCCTTTGTGGGGATGCACCGAGGTGCTTTTCATAGTTTGTTGATCCGTTACCGGCTTCGACACCTCAGGTTATGAGAGGCTACTGGGGTAGTGCCCCTATTTTGGGGTATGCCTAGGAAGGGTAGTATTTCTGCACACGTGTGCCAAGTTGGCCCGATCGCGCGGGCGCCGTGGCAAGCCTGCCACGGGGGCACACCTGTAGTGTATTGGCCGGCAGCGCCGGATAGTTAGATATTTTAATTGATATTTTCAAGTGCCGTATATAAGTGGCGGCACTTGCCGCCACTGTACGGGAAGTAAACCTCAACGAGGCCTTTGGCTCTGATCTTCTTGCCGCTTGCGCACGGTCACAAGCCCCATCCTGGGGAATACCGCCGCAATTCCGGGCTGATCAACCAACCTCCATCTCTGAGGAGTATTAATCCGTCGTCACGGCATCCTTACTATCCATTCTATTGTTTTTACTTCCGTCTTACGGCTCTTCGATACTCTGCCCTGTCATACAGGTTCGGCCCATTAGTCTTGGGACTTATTCCCGTTATCTCGAGTCAGTGCTCCGCAGTGCGGCTCGCTGGCTAATCTTTTGTCGTCCCATACCGTTGGGCTGGATACCCCCACTCGCTGTGGCTCGCCGGAACCATCCGGATACCTACGCCGATTCTACCTTCTTTACCTCCGACTGCACGCCCAGATCGGGGCCACCCGGATTTACACCCGGCTCGTGTTGGCCCTATCGGAGGGTTCTGTCACTGCGCCAACCCCTGTAGGGAGCAGGGTTGGAACACCCCTGTCGGTGCTCTTCCTCGACGCAGCTGTTGTCTTCCCGTCACCGGGTTTGCACCACACCTTCTCCTTTGTAACGTAATGCTCGTACTGGTCACGGACCTTCTGCAACCATCGTTCTTCTTTCCTGCCGCGCTGCCCTGTCGAGACCGCTCAAGGTCTTACGATTGAGATCTAGTGTCTTCAATCCTGTGCAAAACACCAAGGAGCAGGCCATATTTTTTATTATGTTGGATGATAGGATGAGTGAGGTGACTTTCCATAGCCTTGAGCTGTTGAAACATGTAGGAAGTAATGTGACGTAGGTGGTTACTGGCAAGTTGAATAGGGCGACCACTAGACAGTAAATCAGAAATATCTACACCGCTGTCGAACAACATCCGTAGCTCACCGTGAGATATTCCCATGAGAGAAAGCTTGATGTGCCTTGTATTTCAGTTCTGCAAATAGAAAAGGGCATGTCGGTGATCATACAAAATTGTCTTCATACGAAATGTACAGTCTTGGCTTTGTCCGTTCAGTTTTCTTGGATTGGACGACAGTCACACAGTCGTCGCTATCTGATGGCGTCATAACTCGTAGAGGATTGGTGGCAACAGACCGAGGAAAGCCACCTTAATCCTGCGAATACCTCTTGCCCGTGTGGAAACCAGGGGTAAAAGGATATGTAGGATTAGAACTTGCTTGGGCTGGATTCGGCTTATCCTGCACTCGAACTGAGCGCCTCTGAACGTGTTGAAAAGCATGGCGCGGTCGCTTTGCAGTTCTGGAAAACTTCGGACTCCCAATTGGGTGTTGTCGCCTTGCAGATGCGTTCGGTTTGGGCGCAGGGGAGAGAGAGCGTGATGAGACCACAACCGCCTGTTGAGCGGTCGGCGACTTAGGTTGCGATTTTCGCACCAGACCATGTTTTGCGTCGTCATCGACGCTGATGGTCTAGGCGTAACTGCGTTTTGGTTGTTCTGAGGTACGGTTACGATGTGCGGAGCGCAGCCCAACCGGAGGTTTCCCATCTGTTCTAGTTGTTCTAGTATGATTGAGAGTGATGACCAAATCTGGACGCGAGATCCTTGTGGGTTCTCGGTCCTTGTTGGGCACTGGTGGCAAGGGAGGGCTTGATTCAGGCAAGTCATTTTGATAGGAATGGAAAAGCCGGGCAGAAGAAGCGTTTCTAGCCAGCTCAGGCTGCTTCTGGAGAGCAGGGACTGTAGAAGTCGGAGTGGCATTCTCGCCGAGGTTGACCACAGGAGTATTAGGCTTCAGGCGAGGGGTGGTGGTGGAGGACGAGGAGCGAAGTTTCTCAATCAAAAAGAGGTGAGGCTACTGTCCGGAACGCAGAGAGTTGGCGCACTCTTGGTTTGGAACTTCCGGATGTTTTCACTGCTCATGTAGCCAGGAAGGGAGGGTAGTCGGCGTGTGCCTGACGGGGAGGGTTGATGTTGAGCTGCATTTGAGGATTGCCTGCTTTGCGGGTAAGGTTTGCGCTCGCCACACTAGCGCAGCAGAAAGACTGAAAAGCCGTTAGGCCGAGTTGGAAGCATTTGGAGCTGGAGGGAGAATGGGAAGCGGCGGCGGCGGCGATGGCGGCGTCGCGCTAGGCAGCCGCTGAGGTGGATGTTGGGTGTGCTTTGATTGCTGTGTGGGGGTATCGAACCAGTTGCCGCCGACATACGAGTTGCGCTTGTCCGGGTCGGGCGCGGCCGTTGGGGGCTTGGGGATGGGGTACTGCGCGGAGCTCATCGTCTCGCCGCACTGGGCGTCGCGGCCAACTGACGATCGACGGGAGCGGCCGCATATACGACGGGTAGCGTTGAGGGCGACACGCGCAGCGCGGTCTCCCCCTGCGCTGCCAGCTGCGCCAGCTTCAATAAACGCACAAAAGCTCTTTTGCGTCGTTGCCCCTTTCAAGTTGGCGCGCAGCCTACACTTGTACACCACTACGGTAGGGCGCAATCGGCTGCTGACCGCCGTGGACGGAGCCCTGCTGCAATGCGCCGCGTCCGCCTTTGTCACCGGACGTAGACAGAGTCTTCCGCTTCGCCCTGTCCATCGCAGTCCGAGCGGCCGCTGGGCTCGCACTATGCCAACAATGCTGCCCAAGCTTCACGATCTGGATGTCATGTACGGCCCGCAAGCCTCGCAGGGCGTTTCCGACTCCTCCGTGCTTGTGGTCGGCGCAGGTGACGCCAGCTGCGAACTCCTCAAGAACCTTGCGATAGCCGGCTTTCGCAAGATCACTGTCATCGATCTGGACACCATCGATGTTTCCAATCTCAACCGCCAGTTTCTGTTCCGCCAGCACCATGTGGGTAAGTGGAAGGCCAGGGAGGCGGCCAAATCCGTGTCCGTCATAGCCCCAGACACCAAGATCACTCCGATTATGTCCAATATCAAGCACAATGACTTTGATGTCAATTTCTTTCGCAGCTTCACTTTGGTATGCAATGCGCTGGATAATCTTGAAGCCAGACGCCATGTCAATCGCATGTGCCTAGCCGCTAAAGTGCCACTGGTGGAAAGCCGCAGTATTGGATACAATGGCCAGGCTTCCGTCATTGCAAACGGTGTCGAGTGCTACGATTGCGTACAGCGAACACCGCAGAAAATATATGCCGTTTGTACCATTCGATCTACTCCTGAAAAACCGGTTCACTGAACAAATGTGTTGTTTGAGCAAAGTATCTTTTTGATCTTCTCTTCGGGCCTGACGATATCGTCATCGATGATGCCAACATTCTGAAAGATCTCGACCTCACGGATACTGCCCCTTCATCTGTTGCAGACTAAAATGGTGATGCAGCCGACGAAATAAAATCTGCCGAGAACGGCCATTCTGGTCCGCACAAGAAGCGTGACGATAATCACTCTACCAATGGCATTTCGATCACACTTCAGGGGCAGGGAGCCACACAAAGGCGATTGCGATACGATCACGACGACACCCTTGATAGCTTTGCCGACCGTGTTGCGCATCGTGTGTTTACTGTCGACATCGAGCGCCAACGGGCGATGAAAGATTTATGGCGCCAACGTGCTCCGTGTTCTAGTGTGTGACGTACGTTCTGCGGCTGAGTCGAAACCAATTCATCTTGACAAGATACACTTATTATCACAGAGCTCATGGAATGTTGATCTCAGCGCCGCTGTATTTATGGAAGTGATAAAGAATATTGAGAAACGTCGAGCCGAAGAAATAGGTTCTCTAACTTTTGACAAGGATGATAGAGATGCCATGTTGTTTGTGGCCGCTGCCTCTAATCTACGGGCTAACGCCTACGGGGTGCCCTTACAAAGCCCGTTTGTTGTAAAGGGTATTGCAGGTAATATCATACATGCAATTGCAACTAAGAATGCGCTGGTAGGCGGTCTCATTGTTCTGGAAGCACTAAAGATAACCACTTCTGGAGGAGATATTGACAAGTGCCTAACGCCATTTGTCAGTCAAGCACCAAGAGGCTCAAGGGTAAAGGTCATTCTTTGCCCTGAGAAGCTGCAGCATCCCAATCCTAGTTGCTTTGTATGCTCTAGGGGTCAACTCCATCTGTCAGTTGATATCAAGCAAATGACGCTCAAGCAGTTTATTCACTTTGGGCTGCAGAAGAAGTTGAGCATGATGTTTATGTGACTACTGGGGATTATCATGATACTCTATATGAGAGTGGGGAGGGGTTGGAGGAAGATGAAATCGAGGTGTATCAGAGGAATGAAACGAAGAAACTAAGCGGACTCAAGGTCGAGAACGGAAATCAGTTTTCGATCAGTGATTTTGCGCAGACTCTGAAGTGCACCATACACATTTCTCATGTTGAAGACATAGTGGCGGAGAAGCCTCCAAGAGAACGCTTTGTGTTGGACGGGACAGTACCGACTGCGGCCGGTAAACATACAGGAGACCAGGAAAATGGTCTGAAAGCCCCTGAAGATTTGGATGAGCATGATGTAATGGCAGTACCTGCCCAAGACTTGGCTCACCGGCACGCTGTGGCCAATGGCAAGACATACTCAGCCGGTGATTCTAACGCTAAGAAAACTGACAAAGAGACTGCTGCAAATGCTGCACAAAGTGCTGAAAGCATTGGTGCAAAGGATATTGATAGAATGGGGGAAGAAGAGAATGAGCAAGTGGGGACAAAGAGGCAAAGAGAGGAAGACAATGGGAGAGAGGAAAGCGCGCCGAAGAGAGCACGCTCGTAGAGTAAAGTGTAGAGATGTTGACGAAAGCGAAGATATGGGACGAAATGGTGTTTGCAAACCTAAGCGAAAAGGAACGAGAGCTAGCGAGTGTATCCTTGTACCAATGAGTTACAGGTACTCAGCGAATGAACTCTTTATAAACAGTTGAACTTGAGAAGAGGCTCAACGCTTGGTGTGTTGAGCCCACCGCACGCATATGTTTGATGCAGAGAGAACCATTCGGCGAGTGTGGATTGCCTGCGGACGGATCCGAAACTTGTCGCTCCTTTCTTCAATGGCTTCGCAGAGTTCCTGCAATTGTTCAGAAACAACAAGGAAGCCCATGCGCTCCTACATGAAACGCTCAATGCGTATTGCAAGCACACACTGGAAGGGCGGGAGTGCAAGCTCGAATTGAGGTAGCGGAGTAGAAGCATTTCAGACACAACAAGAACACTTTTAAGTAGATTCATATGGCATATATATATAGAACGTAAATGTAGCCTTCCCAGGCGTCCAACGTAAGCAATGATATGTGATCAAGTCCCACCACCACCCGGCGAAAATCGACTATCGCCACAATCACATTAAATAAAGAACCTAGAGAACAGTACCAGGATCGTTATTGTCATCATCGTCTTCGAATGTTCGCTTGTACCTCTTCAAGAGGTTGTTGTGCGTTTTAAGAATCATTTGAGCCAGATCTTCGTCATGCAAATCTCGAGCTCGTTTAAGTTGCACAGAGCTTTCTGCGAGGTATTTCATCATCTCAATCTGGTGAGCCACGGCATCCCTTTGCTTCTGCAGCGGTGTTTTACTTGGGCCGCTCTTTTCATCTCCTCGAGCTGAATATGTTTCTTCAAAAGCGCCGTCTGCTCTTCGGAGATCTGATTTGAGCGACTGACATGCCTAGACATATTATCCAAATGCTTGTAGCTACCACTGTTCCGTCCGCTTGAGCTCCTTCTCTTCTCAGCAGCAAATGCTTCATTACGTTCCGCACCACCCAAAATTCCTTCCTCCACACCACCGTCTTCTCCATCAATGAGCTTACACGTAATGTCAAGCAAATCTTCGCACTCATCAGCCGTACCAATTCGCGTCACTATAAAAAAACATAGGCTCGCTTAGATTCTGCAGTAAGTGCTCCCACGGGGGTTCTCTTCAGAAACTGCGAAATGTTCTCCGGGTTATTCTGCCCAGATTTAGACCAATTAGCTCTGACCTCAGTCACCACTTTTCTCACGCCGTCATACCGTCTCTTCAGGAGAGACGCACTGCGGGAGCAGGGGGGGCGCTCATTTGAATCTACTTCAAGTCGACCGATGAAATTACATTTAGAATCTACTGTCCTATCATTAAAGCGGTTAGCGATAGTTAGCCAAAGCGATTCCCTTGTAGCATTAGAATCCAGTTCTAATCTCGATAGATTCCCTTCCGTAGCTTTGACCAACGCGTTCTTCGCTAGCTCGTCGTCTCGAAGAATAACGCACAATCTAGCGAATTCATTCAGACTGAACGACGCATCATTGGGGATCTCAATTTCTGCAGAAAACGGAAAGGAAGAAGGATTTTCGTGCTTTTTGAACGCAGTGATTGTGTGAATAACGAGGTCCTTGTCAGTGGGGTGAAGCATCTCAATAAAATCGCCAACGAAGGGTAACTTAAGAAATCGTCTCAATTCGTGGTATGAAACCTTGCTCGTGCGTCCAAAAGTCTTTCATCTCCTCATTTAGGGACAAGCAATCTCTGATGCTAACGTCTTCCAGGCTTTCCAAGTGCAAGTACAATATAAGTTGCGCAATAAGCTGTGTCTGCTTTTTATTATGCACGGAAAGTTTGAACGGCTTCGAAATCTTCCGTAAGATCTTGACAGTTTTGTTCATAAGAAAACAATACAAAATCCGCATGCGATTCATTTCGCGAAAGTCGGGGTCGTTATAGGGGCAGTCGGTAAGTTTCGAAGAGCTTGGCAGGGGTTTGGGATGTATCGAGGTTTTTTGTGAGGCATCATTGTCATGGTGGCATGCTTGGTCGTTGGTATCCAGTGCGTTATCAACACTTACGTGGCATAATGATGATTGATGTTTCCGTGGGCTTCTCCGAAGAGGTGGAGAGCTCCGCGGATCATTAGGCGGCATGATTTTTGTTTGGTGCAATGAGAAGTCTGGTCGATGGTTCAGGATGTGAACAGATCGATAGAACAGAAGAGGGGCGTCGAGGTACGCATTATTAGGGTAAGGATTTATATTCCGGCAAGTTTTGAATTTGGAATATTCGAAGCCTAGAGAGCATACCTTATCTCGTCACGGCACCTGGTTTCGTTACGGCCGAATGGTGTAGTCTGCATCTTGTTGTGTGCAGTTTGACCGTGGTCCGCTTTTGAATTGATAGGCAATGCAATTGACAAGTGGTTGTTTACTGTTTGCCGAGATATGTACTGTAAAGAATCTGGACCTTTTGAAATCCAAACGCGGACGTTCACGGTGGTGATCGGACCTGGGCGCTGACCGCTGTTCTTACCAATCAAAACACGTTCACGTTCACGTTCTCGCCTGTTTGGACACCGCCTCTGGCATAGATAGCAAGGGCGGCGCAAAAGGCGCGCAACTCGCCGCGTACGCAACTAACTAGTAATTGTAGGCGGTGCTGCATATAAGCGCCGTCGGCTCGCGAGAGATCAACGGCCGCGGATCTCCCGCTGTGCCTTTCTCTTTTCAAAGAGAGTCCCCGGAACCCTTTCTCTTTCCAAAGAGAGTCCCTGGAACTCCGGTGGTAGGCGGTTTGTTAGGCTAAAAGAAGTAGGCATGCCGAGAAGAATCTTTACAATATTAGTGCGTTTAGTGATAGCGACACTCAAGTTGCGACGCTAATCGACAGTGCCAAACAATTGTCCGCCAAAGGAAGCCTCGAAGCCGCAGAAATCGAACCTGTCTAGATGACCACTTACGCCCAAGTGGCGCGCCGTTACAAAGATGACAAGGAGTTCGGTCCTACTAGGTATCCTTACAAACAAGGACCTAACGTTGACGCCTTCAATGGAGATTTCTTTGAACATCGAGACAGGCCCTTGCGCCGTCAAATAGAGAAGCACAGCAGTTTGCGGCCCGTTGCAAAATACGAAGCGAACTACATTAATGCAACGGGCTACTGGCTGGCATTCCACGAAGCAGCAGTTGACCTAAGCAAGAGTCGTTGGCCGCCAGCAAAGAAGAAGAGGCAAAACACTTCGATGTTTGGGCGCTGGTGTCGGTCAGGTACGCCTTACGTGTAGTTGGGTTACGCTGTGAGTTCTATAAACTGGCAGATAAAGATCCAACGCACGCTAAATTGGTTCTGCCTATTCTGGAAAGGAAAGGCAACGTATCCGCGGCGGATGATCTGCAAGATCCCATGGATAAACTGGAATGTCACAGGGCTCCCCAACTCATGAAAGCGGTGGCCACCCTAAGTGCAAGCAACGCAACGAAGCGTGCCGGGAAAAGGGGTGGCTCCGCTGGAGATCAGTAATCGGGGGTAGATCTACGCTCCGGCTTTGGCCATCAACACAGAGGAAAGCCGAAGCATGGCGCGACCTTGGTTGCTCGGACTTCTTATACCGGGCAATCAAGTACGGCGTATACGAGATTCCCGACCGCCCGTTCGTGGTAGGGCAGGGCCACGTGATGGGCAACGTCCTCCAATTAGAAGCCGACAAAGCGTTTGCTTGGAAGGACTTGCAGGAAGGCTGCCAACTGGGGATCTACAGAGAAGTAAGCAGAGCGTATGCAGAAGAAAGGGTGAAAAGTGGGGCAATTCTATCCTCTTCATTCACGACATGGCAAGAAAGAGCAGAGGGGGAGAAGGGAAGGTTTATCGTGAACCTTTCCTTGCAGTCCAAACATTGGAACAAGGGTTCTTTTCGAATGGAATCTGTTGCGGAGTTTGGAATGTTACTGAATCGGAGAGACTACTTGATGTCTTTGGATATCGCGAAAGGCTACCGGCATTTGTGGCTTGCCCCGGCAATGAGAGATTGGTTCTCGTTTCATTACTATGGGCGTTATTTTCAGTGTGTCGCTCTTCCCTTCGGGTGGGGCCATTCGCCGCTATGGTTCACGCGACTGATGGTGCCCTTCGTTGCTGCGCTACGCAGCAAAGGGTACAGAGTACTGGCTTACTTGGACGATTTTTTAGTCGCTCCGACCCCCTTAGAAACGGTTGCCCTTCCTCACCATTGTGCTCGGGCCCGAAAGGCCCTATCCAAGCTCTTGAAATGTCTAGGACTAGGCAGAAACGAGAGCAAGGGATGTTGGGAAGGCTGGCAGGAAATCAGCCACCTTGGAGTAGTTATCAACACTCTGCAAATGAAGTTCTACGTCCAACCGCACAAATTGTTAAGAGTGAAGCAACTGGCCAAGAAGATGCTAAGGCAGGTAATTCTTGGCAGGCGTTATATCGGCTTGAAAGCGCTTCAACATTTTTGCGGAGTCCGTGTTTCTCTTTCTTTGGCCATGCCGTGGGCCAAGTTTTACACCAGGTCCCTCTACTGGGATATGACCAAAGGGAGAAAGGACAATCAAGGAAGGAGAAGGCTGAGCCATCAGAGTATAAGGGATCTGCAGAGGTGGCGGCAGTTGACCACGCAGGAACTATCGGGGCGCCGCATCCTTCCGTTCCAGCCCGACTCCTGTATGCATGCCGATGCAGCAGATGTCGTCTTCGGGGGCACGCTCAATTTAGAGAGTCTGCAAGCAGGAGTGAACGGGCAGTGGAAGGCACAGGGAATTTGGAGTTGGAAAGATCGGGCGCAGTCTATTACGTATCGAGAGTTGAAAACGATACGGCTGCTTCTGAATGGGCCACTTGGAGAAAGGCTGGCTGCATAGGGCAAAAGACACGTGCTTTTGCGCGAGGACAACCAAGCAGTGGTCCTGATCGCAAACTTCTTTGTGTCGTCCAGCCACCTCTTAATGAAGGAACTTCGGCGTTTAAAAAGAGTGCTCGGTCACATGGGGATTCTAATTCACGCCGAATGGCTACCTTCTGTAGCAAACCGCTTAGCAGATGCACTATCGCGACGATTCCCCAGAGGAGACCTCCAGATCACCAGACAGCTACGGCATTCCGTGCTGGATGGTATGGAGGCTCCCCTGGACGTATTTCGATACAGGCCTCTCAGCGAGCATCCTGTATTCCGGCGTCGCCAAGCATACAGAGAGCTGGAGACAGAGTGGAAGAAGACAGACAATTTCAGAGTGTTGTGTCCCCCGATGGAGCTCATCACAGCAACGCTGTTGAAGCTGCGCAGCTCCGAGGCATCGGCATACGTCATCATTCCGAGATGGACCCGAGAGCCGTGGTACCACCACGGCCTGCAGCTGGCGAACAAAGTGCACCAGCTGCCGCAGCCAGCACAGGAGGTCTGGAACGCACACCGCAAGCTGAATCTCATCTGGAAGGCAGTGATGTCGGAAATCAATATCTAGCCCGCTCCACGAAAAGGCTGTTATTAGCGACAACTGGGGCCGACAGAGCGAGGGGGGTGGCAGGCAGCACGTCAAGTGCGCAGCGCGCAGTTGCAGCTCGTTTGTGACTACGCGTGGAGCGATCGCACTACGCGTAGTCGCAACTCACAGTGGGAAACGTGGGTTAGGTTCTGCACAGAAGACGGCAGACCAATACTCCCTCTGACGAAAGGACACTTTGTCGCTTACATTGGATGGTTGGCACTGAGGCGGGAAGCCGGAACTCAGCACGTGAGCTCAAGTTCAGTCCCACAGTACCTCAGTGCCGTCCGTCAGATGCAACTTTTGTTGACAGGCAATCTCGTTCCACCATACCCATTCCTTCGCCATGTCCTTCGGGCGTATGCCAACTGGGAAGACAAGAACGTTCCCGATCAGCGCACTGCACGATGTGGTGTGCCTGCGGATGTAGTGCAAAAAATCTGGGCGCTAGTAATGGCAACCGATAATACACGGGTGCTGCGAGACGCTTCCGTGGTGGTGTTCAGCTATTGTCTCAACGGTCTGAGGGAAAGTTCGGTACTATCTCTTACCACAGACCGTGTCAGCGTTGAAAGGGACAAAGTCACGGCGCAGTTGTCGGTGGTTAAAGGGCGACAAGCGAGCCGAGAGCCGCTTGCTAGCTACAGACGGATCGGCACCCTAAGGTCGCCGGTGGACCTACTGCGAAGATGGAATAGTGCACGAGGCACTCACGCACGCTACTTTGCTCTCGTAGGCGAGAGCCAGGACGCACGCGCAGGTTCTTTGACGGAGGCTTTACAGCGCTGTCTTCAACTGCTACAGTTATCACCGCCTGCTGGAAGAAAGTATACATCCCATTCCCTGAGAATTGGGGCTCACACAGAACAAGTTCTATTGGGCATACCTCTCGCTGTGCGCATGTCACGCTTTGGTTGGGGTCCGAACAGCGAGGCAATGGCTAATCTTTATTTTGACCGTGGAATCCGAACAACCGCCTCGTCGTTCTGGTTTTTCGGTGCTGGTGAAGGAACCGTTTTCAGAGACACTGGTGCTACCGTGTCTCCGTCGGTCGACGATGCAGTCTAAGCTATGGATATTTCGTGATATGTAGACGCCTTTATGCGCATGAAACGCTCAGGCATAGATAGCAAGGTGTAGTGCAAACCCGGGGACGGGTGAGACACTCAAGGCGTTCGAGTCCTTGCTCCCTAGGGGAGGTAGACTCAAGGAAAGAGCCCTCCGTGGACGTAAAATGGCGGGTGTAAGACCGCCCGTGCCTCGGGATATACCTCGGAGGTTGACGGGGAACAGGCTAGGTAAAGATCCGGGAACGGCGACCACAGTGATGGGCCGCACCAGCGGGCAGTGGAAACCCTAGGCAAAAAGGGAAAAAGAAAGAAAAACTAGAGGAAACCCGCGGCGGGGCGTGCGGAAAGCGGCAACAGACCCGGCGGCGGGTGACGGAGATGTGTATTCAGCCCACGCGGCAAAGATCTCTATACAGAGTTGGTAGTTCTACCACTTGTGGGTAAGCAGGTATCTGCACAATGTAAGGTGTCCGAAGACGGAAATAGCCCGAGGGCAATGGCCACAAATGATCGGAATTGCCTGAAAGATCCCGAGGGATGGAGCTAGAACGTACCGTACGCGGTGACTCTCCGGGAGGAGTGGTGCACTTCGCGCAGGCGAAAATAGTCCATAGCCGAACCTGGTTACCCTCTACTGAAGGTGGAGGTGGCCGAGATCACCTCTAATACCGTAACCGGTAAATTAGCTAAACTAAATTAAATATTCTGGTGCACACTTGTGCAAAGACGCACACGTGGTGTACGTGCACAGCCGGCGTCAGCGGTCAGTAAATAATTCCACTATCGAAACAATTCCTCTGTGAATAGACCCAAACCCGACCACGTGTACCCACGACCACTCAATACCACTTGCCACACCATGGCCAGTCCAGCGGACATTCCGACATCCAACCACCTCAAAATATCCCAGTTTTGGGCCAAGTTTCATACTTTCCTTCCCTAGGATTAAACCTGGGTGCACGAGTTATGAGTATCAACTTCACTGATACCGTGTTTCCGCGTTTGCTCTACACAAGGACGGCGCAAAAGGCGCGCAACTCGCCGCGTACGCAACTAATTAGTAATTGTAGACGGTGCTGCATATAAGCGCCGTCGGCTCGCGTGAGATCAGCGGCCGCGGATCTCCCCCTGTGCCTCTTTCTTTCCCACCCTCCCGCCTTTCTTCGACGTGGCACCTCTCCCGTTGGGGTATATATAGCGCCGTGGCAACACGTCGGGAGTGGGCGGGTGGGATGGAGTGGGAGTGGCGGGGTGGGATGGTGGGCGGCCGCCACGGCGCATTGTGTGCCGTTATTTCTTTGTTTGCCATTCTAATTGGGCGTGACGTCGTGACGCTCCGTGAACGCGGCGGGGGACATGGTTTGAACCCAGTCACGAGTTTGGTCCGAGAAAATATGTGGAGAAACAACGGCTCATAGACGTAGATGAACGGCTCAAGGCCACTGTGGGCCTTGGAGGCCGGCGGATACTGGTATCCGCGTGCCTACGGACAAGTAAAACCAAGCTTTTCACACAGTAAGAATTTTGTATTTCCATAAATACAGTCCACGTTTCTCTCTCACAATACATAGTATTCTGTTTTCTATTAGGATAGTACGCTCGTACACTATTAGCAAAAAAGTATGATACAGAAAATAATGGAGATAGTACAAAAAAGAGGCGTTTTGAAGGACAAAGAATATAGTTCATTTATAACATCTGGAGCAAGGTACAGTCTGTACTTGTGTCTGGGATCCAACGACGGTACCGGCTCATACACTTCTGGATCAGAGCTGCCAACTTTGTTAAGATCGCGCTGCGTGCGATCTTTGGCATTGCGTTTACACATCTTACTTTCTTTGAAAATGGTTTCTTGGTTGGTCTATTATATTTTGTACTAAGTAGTTAGATTTAATAATGTAAAAGCAATTTGTTTCTTAAAGCATAACAGTTGTTGATATAATGCTAAATATCTGAAACTTGTGCACACGTTCTTCACTATGTTTATGAAAACCAGCCTTTCAGTAGATTTTGCATTTTTTATTTTCATTCAAATGGTAAGAATATTTTCTAGATAAGAAATATTATACGTTACTACATGCTCCTTTACAAAACTGTTGTCAACTTTCAGCGAAATAAGACAATTTTGTGTTTCAGTTGTGCAATAATTGTGAAATATAAAATTTTTGGTGAAAAATATGAAACCATTTAAGATTTTGGAAACATTATTACATTTCAGAGGGAATGAAGGCATAACCAGCTTTCGTTTCCATGAATGCGAAACGATTTGCGCTGCCTTCGGAAACGGATGCGGAAACGTTTTGGCGTCAACGTGTGCAATGGCTATTGCACAAAACTTGATTGACCGTTTCCGTTTCACAAATTAGTAAAGTCTTATAACGCCCCTTAATGCTCGCTTATTAAGCATTGTAACCCCAAGTAGTGAGATCTCTTGTGTGTCAACTTACATAAAGTGCGTACTCGGAAGGTGACAGCTCGTGACCAGTCACTACTAACACCGGCTATCAAATACCGTGCCTTTGGCTACTGAAACAAGGCCTCTAAAAAACATGTACGTACAACACGCACTCAAATTGAAAAACTCAACATCTCATTTGTAATTTAGTTAATCTTGCTTCGCTACAAAAATCTCAGACATAGTAGCAAGGGTTCATTACATTTTCTTGAGGGATCATTCCGTTGTACACAGAAGATTATTTGACATGTATATAGTTACTTATAGAGCAGGGTCTTTTTCATAATTAATCAATTTCATTCCTACTAGTTTGACATTTGACCCCAACTGCCTCTTTTTTCCTCCCATTGTACTCAATCCTTCCATTTATTTCTCTTGAGCAACGTATCTCTTTCAAAACAAGCATATCCTTTAGCTACTTCAACATGTTTCATGCCAATTGAGCCAAGGTTGCCAATCAACAATGAAGTTTTGTTCACCTGCACCAATATAAGACAACATTTTGACTTCTTAATATTCCTCCTTACTTTGTACAACAACTTTTAATTCCTAAGTAGTACAAACACTATGTACAGAAGATCAACTTTCTGTGCGAAAATTGTCTGATCATCTTCGCAGAACTACGATTTTGCCTTTCAGCCATTGAAGGTAGTGTTTCTTGGCGTGAAACTTTTTGACGACAAACAGTCAGAATTTTTAACAGGAGGAACATTGAAAGAACTCTTGAAGTCAATTGATAGCTATTGTTTCAGAAACAAAATATAAACTTGCATGTATTAGTTCTGAGACATCAACAAATACTTAAAACGTTACGTTCATGTTGAATGGTATGGAATATATCGATGGAGAAGCGAGACTGAGCTCTACGGAGAATGCGGTTCTGATTCAGAATAAAGTGCGTGCCTTCGCTGGGTGGCCGGGAACGTGGGCTGATTTCATCTTAGGTGACGGTAATGATGCCGAACCAATTCGACTAAAGATTGGCAAGACCGTCGTTCTTCGAAGAGAGGGCGGGGTCTGTATTGTGTAATACGTAACGTTGACTTTGATTCACAAGAAGAAAACTCAGTTATTGCTTTTGGTGAGGGCAGTCGTCTTGGACTGCTTGAGGTGCAACCGCCAGGGAAGAGAATGATGGAGGCAGCAGGTTTTGGGAACGGTCTGAGAGGGCGTTCGTTGCAAAGAAAGCGGCTTCCGTACTGATCGTGCAACAAGTTTTGTTCTTACTAACCGGAATAAATTCACTCAAGAATGTTCAACCGTTTCACGCCATGGACAGACGTGTCATTGCCTCTTATAATCATACCCAAGTGTTCTGTGCTTCCGAGCCAGGGCATCGTGCGTATTAGAATTCAGTGTTGCAGTCTAACATAACATTAAATGGTACTAGCTAAGCGTTTATTTCGTAGTATACACACGTTCCATGAGTACAACGACTCTCGGGCGTTCCACTCAGCTTGGAGCAGAGGGTGGCGAAGGCGGCACCATGTGAGGCGGTGGTGGCTGGATTTCCCCAGGCGGTTGTGGTGGTCGTCGTTCCATGTCGCTGGGTGACTGCGGCGGCGGCGGTGAGATTCCCATCGCAGGTAAAGAATGCTGCTGCACCGATGCAAAGGAGGTGAATATTGAGCGCCAGCATATACATACGATGTTCTGATGTCGGCAAGCTTGTGGAGCAAATGAAGGCGGCACAACGTTTTGTTGGGGAATAGCGGCCGCAGGATTCCATCCCGGTGGTGGTGGGGCTGGTCTGGCGGCAAATGCACTCTCCATGATGTAGTGCAACGCATTCGCGGTATATACTAGCTTTCGCGGCTATGTCGATGGTACTTCAGTGCAGTGGAGGTAGAACACAGTTGCAGCGTATGGCACAGCATTGCTGGCTTGTTGTACACGTTTGGCACGGATGATCGCCAGTTGTCACAGCACTGCTGGTAATTTAGATATTTATTTAGATAGTTTCGCATCTATTGTAGGGAGCTTACTAAGGTATACAGTGGCTTGGACTTCGGCCTTCGCCGCCAATTAAACTCCCTAACAGGGGTTGAACCATCGTTCTTGGCTCTAAGCTGCACCGCCTTCGCATGTTCCCGCACCTCCTTGAGAGTAGACCGCGTCGTGCACGGTTAGTTTAACCACCCTGTCCAACAGGAGCATCACCGACTTCGTCGTGGTTATTTCAGTTATTATTACACACTGTCGTGGATTCTCACCCCTGTATCGGGTTTCCGTCTTCGATTCTGGTCTCTCGTTGCTCGCCCACTATTTCCCTTTTCTTGGGTTGTTCCTTTTCCTTTTTCCACTTTCTTGGTTCTCTTCTGTCCCCTTTTCTCGGGTTTATTGCTAACTTTTCAGTGGTCTGTGAACTTCCGACTCATTGTCGTTGTCTTCACCACTTTCGTGGATTGGTTCACCTCATCAGAAGGATGCACACACGCTCACGTAGTTCTCCACCAGACTTCTCGGCCATCTCACACCCTCACACGTATATCGCGAAGGTAGATACCGGTTTACGCCCGGCTCGTGCATCTACCCTTGAGTGGCTCTATTGCTGTTGCTACCCTACTGAGGGTAATGCTCCAAACACCTTCGTGTCTTTCTCCCGGTCTCCCGAATTAGAAGTCGTGTTGAGCCCAGCAAGCTGGTTTTGTGCACATTCCGGTTTGCCGGCTTGAAGTTGTGGAGAACATAGATCGTTTTCTCGTGAAAATCG
Source organism: Gracilaria domingensis (assembly GCA_022539475.1). Taxonomy (NCBI): domain Eukaryota; phylum Rhodophyta; class Florideophyceae; order Gracilariales; family Gracilariaceae; genus Gracilaria; species Gracilaria domingensis. The sequence continues at coordinate 254,591 of VCMS01000035.1, forward strand.
TAGCCGACTAGTCTCGTGTTTGGCTTCGTATTTCCGCGTTCGGGTTGTTGGTTTCGCTCAGTTCTGTACTGGTGGCTCAACCTATTTCCGTAATTTTTCATCCCCGTCGGTACGGTGTTGCTACTCTAGAACTTTGTACCAGCTACTCTGGTAGGATCGTCTACTATCGTAGTGTGTGGTTCTCGTCGATACGGTCGTTTCTACCCACTCTTGTGTGTTTCTCTCTCGCTTGAGGTTCTAATCTACAGTTTTCTGGCTTTCTTCGCTCCGTGTGGAGGTTGTTTTCGACATGGATCGAACTGCCAGAAGGCATTTTTCAGTCCTACGTGAATCGCAGGATGCCCTTAAGGAGGATGTCGAAACCTTGCTAGGCAAGTACACAGGCACTCCTGTGGAGGATGTTTCTCAGATTCCTTCGGATTCCGATTGGGATTCGTCCGAATCTTCCGAGTTGTCTCGTGCTGCTTCCCATTCATATGGTTCAAGTTCTTCCTATTGCTCGTCAGACTCTTCCTCCGATATCTTAGGTTACACTCGTTCCCTGACAGGAGATTGGCGTCCTGAATCAGAAGCTTTGCTTACCACTAACGTAGAACACGAGCTGCATACTGCATATGCTCTCCGTATTCACGGGTTGCCCACTCGTCAGATCGGAGTACCCCAACATGTTGGAATTGTACAGGATTATACGCGCCAAGCGGTGGACTTTGATGACCCTCTTCAGGTTTCGTATGGCTCAAGATCTGGTCCAGTCTGCCATACCTGCTATGGTCGCGGTCATATGTCCCCGGAATGTCAACTCTCTCTGAGGGAATGGTCCACTGTTTCCAGAAACTACCGAGATCTCACTACTTTGGAGGCTGAATCAGTTCCTATGTCTTCATATCTTCGAGCGATCACTGATTTCTCACGGAAGATTCCGGCATTTCAACCGCAGACTGCGTTGCCAAACACTGCTCTGCAGGCTATTGAAATGCATCCTTTGCGTACGGACTTTGCAGCTAGCACCCCACTGCTAGTGGTTCAGGATTCTGAGGCTCCGCCCCAGGCAGTCGAGTCCCAGAAAAACTGGTAACGGGACTCTCTACTTCTGGAGAGGCGCCCTTAATTTAAAGGTTGCTGACGCCCGAGGCTTCTCTGCCTGGCTCCCAGGTCAAAATCCTTACACGGAAACAGGGCGTCTCAGACGTGGACTCTGAACACTTCGGTGTTTTGCGTCGACCGTGGAAACGGGTTCATCATAACCGGTTCCCGAATCGAGTCATGGTGATGTCGAAGCGACACTTTAAAGTGTTCGCTGACATTGGCCACTCTAGTTCGTGGTGCGTTATCTCACTGTTTTGGATACAGGTACTGGTCCGAACTTTGTCGTGGAATCACTGCTACCGCAATCAGTGCGTGATCAAATCCGCGATTGCGTGCTTCCCGATATCGCTGATGCGAGGGAAAACCTGTTATCAACGGTTGGAAGGACAGAAATGGTTGTTCGCTTAGGATGCACAGTTTTGAACCTCGACTTTATTGTGTTTCGGTCATTGCCTGCCCCCATCATTTTGGGTTGTGACTTTTGTGACAAGTGTGTCGAAGCCATTAGACACCGCTCAAAGCGTGTTGATTTAGCCGATGGTTCGTCTGTTCCAATCTTGCGTCGTCCGCTTAAGCGTGCTTCGAAGAAGAAGGTTCTTCTACCTGTTGCACAGGAATATCTACCGGCTTCCCGGGAATCTAACAAGCTTCGTGTTCACGGATCACTTTGTATACCACCGCATTGCCAAGCTTGGGTTCAAGTCAGTTCCCGTCATCACGGAGTTCGATTTGTTCAACAGGTTCCTTCACTGTCAAACAGGCACAATCTCGCCTTCGCGAATGTACTCGTTCACGTTGAGCCTGACAAACCGTTTACGATGTTGGTTTCCAATATTGGACAAAACCACCAGTATCTGGCGCACAACTAAGTCATTGGATCCGTTCTACCTCATCCTATGGCAGTTTCCACCTCTAAGGTACGTGCCGTCGATGCGATAGGTCTACTTCCCTCCGAGGGGGGGAAATGATTCGAAACATTTTAAAGGAGACCTGAATGATTCGGAGTTACTGCCAATGTCAATGGTTGTGTTTTCCAAGCTGTCGGATGGATCTTGGTTTGCATGTCTCGACTACCGTTGGTCTAACGCTACAAAGGTCGAAACAAGGTCCCCTGCGAAGAGAGATAATGCTCAGCTACTGCTGAATATAGTACCGTATTCTACGGATTATTAGAGATGCTGGAAGTTATGGCTCACAGGAATGCCAACTGCTGTACAGCGTGCGATGAATCGCGCTTGCGAACGTCTCGTCGAGAAGCAACATGCTATTGAGCGAACATTTTCAAACACTCATGGTGATGATGCTCGTCCAAAGAGCGTTGAAGTAGTTAATGATCCCGTTCTTACGATGGAAACTACAGTTCCTGCACAAGTGGATATTCAACCTGTGGGACAGGGAATGCTTACGCGTCCCCAATCTTTGGGTATCTCAAGACTACCGAACCTATCGGACGTTGGCCAGAATGGCCTTTCTTTTCTCACGCAACGGCGCGGCGTTTATCCACGTCGGTTGGGTGTTTCTACCACTTCCCATGACGCTTCGTCTGAGGAGGGGGAGAAGGACCCAGGTTCTCGTCGAGAATCGTTAACCGCTACTGCTCGTCATGGTTCCTGTGTAACTCAGACGACTGGGCACGTCAAGAAAGATGCCAGTGGATCGGAAGTTACGTTAGTATGTGAATCGTCTCCTATTCCAGATTCTGGAGCTTTCCCCGAACCTTCGTTAAAGGAGAGTACCGCACTTGCGTATGATGTTGCCCGAAATCGGGATTCTGCTTCGGCTTGAATGCCACGTAGTGAAGTGTTGCTCGCCGTGGCGGATTCTTCGAAGGAAGCTTCCCTCGCTCATGAGAATTTACCGGTTTCATCGTAGTTATCTGACAGTAAAGCTTTGTAACTACAGTCCGGGAGACACGGTCCGCTGTCAACAGCGTTGCAGGAATTTCAGAAGATGGCACTCGCGTGCCTATCTGAACCGAGAACCTCGGAGACGCAGTACCGAACTGATCGCGATGGTTTCCCGACAACCGAGTCGACAGGGGACACCGCACCATGCGGAAAAGTAGACATACACAACGTGGTTGGTTTTCAGAATGAGATTCGCAGTCGCGATCGTCGGCCGATTATCTCGGTTTCACCGGACAGTCTTGTCGCTGATGCGCCGGTTCTTCCGTGTGATTTGCACGTTCATCACGGCACATTCTCGGCTTCGAGGGAATTTGTTGTCACAGCAAACGCTGGTTTGGTCTTGAACGCTCCTGATGAAGATACAACTCACCTTTCTGCACGGGATGTCGGCACGCAGACCTTGATGAAGTCTGAGCTGCACGCTACAAGCGGCGCTGTTATGCCCAGATGTTGGGAGTCCCCGGCACAGCCGTTACACGAGCCCTCACTGGAGGAGGCGGATTGCACCACAGCGTGGAGATTTCTGGACCATCAAATGGAAGTTGCACGTGACTGCACGGAACTTGGCCTACGGATGGCACCAATCAGCGTCCATGGCGGTCAACTCCAACGCGCACAGTGCACAGTTGCCCAACCGACTCCGTCGTGCTCTGCACCTTCAAGACGTGAAAATGTTCTCAATTTCGCTGAGTGGGATACGGATGATCACCATGGAGATTCTATGGCGTCCCCTTTAAGGGTGATTCACGCTCGAGACAACTCGGTAAATATTTCGACCCTGACTTGGGACAGTTCGCCACCGGGATGGCCTCCGGGCGATCCACTCGAAATTATGAGTTTTGTCATACCCCATCGCGGGAAGTTTCACGCACAGCGGTCGAATCACCCCAGCAACTGGTTTCAACCCCTTCTCAAGGTATGGAAAGACGTTTCCAGACTTTGAACCCTTACAGGGATGGCTACAGTACGCAACACGCGATTGCGGAGAGGGATCTTCAAGATGAAGTGTATGCATGGCAGAGCTGGATGGTTTCCTTGCTTAAAGCTAATATCAGCCACATCGTGGAACACTCATACGATGTAGATGGTTATATGCAGTATCGAGTCCGTTGGCACGGTGTTGGTCCCGAACATGATTCGGTTCGGCCAATATGGCATCTCCCACGTTCTATTGTGGTGCAATATCACTGTCAAACGGGTACAGCTACTCCTGCAACAATCACCGACGCCCTCCTGGGATAACCGTACCACCGAAGTGGAATGTGCCCCGCTATGCGGTGGAGAAGAGAAGAAGTTATATGGTTTGGATTTTTAATACCTTTTCTAACAAAAGTGACCACCAGCTGGTGTGGGGTCACATTGGTGCTCGCTTTATGCGTTTGGAGTCCGACTCACGTAGTGTCTAATCGCGCTTTATTCGTTTCCGATGTTTTCACCGTGTTAGGTTTTTTTTTCCAACTTGCTGGTTTACTACTACTCTGGTGGACCGCAATCACGGTTTTCCTCTAACAGAAAGATGTACTTTTTCCGTATGCATCACGTGTATGTACCGGTTTAATCACCGTTCGGCTTATGCGTTGAGCTTTGCTAGTTCTCGTTTACTTCCTGTTCCGCAGGTTTTGTTCTCGTCACTGACGGTTGTTCCCCGTTGCACGGCGTTTTCTGACTGCCCATAACAATAGTGGTTCGAAAACGTCACGCACTCTGCGGCAGAATCACGATTTCGATCGGTTTTGTTCACCTTGGTTATGTTTCGTCACTCTCGTGATTGAAACTAATTTTTGGTTGACCGATTTCTCCGAAGTATCGTTTGTCCCGCACTGCGATTGATTCCGTCATTTTACCGTTAAAGCGGGGTTTAAGGGCACTTTCCGATCCGCTTTCGTGCGTTTCTACACGGTCTGATACCGGGGGATACACTTCTTGTTCGAAGGTTTCAAGTTGTCATTTTACCCATTTTTCATAGTGTCACTATTTATCTCAGCTGCGCTGGTTTGGTAATTACTGTCCTCATGGACTTTCAACAACGTGTGTTCACTACTTTTTATAAGGTCTCGACACTGTTTCAGGTTTTTTTCACCGTTTTCGGGATGTAGACTTCCCCGGAGTACCGGTCTAATATATTCCGCTATGTGGAATTTCATTTCGTCTAGGACGATGTCTTTTCCTCAATACTGGGTTTCGTTGCACGGCATGCCGGCGCTGTGTTTCGCATAATCACTCCCAGTTAGGATCTCGTAACGTCAAAGACGGATGATGCACGAAGATTCGGGTTCCTGGAGTTTAATAATATATTTATTGAAAACTCACCCGTATCTTCACGGTTCTTGCTCCGTTTTGCAAACGGATATTTCCGCTGTCTCTGATGACTTCTACGCTTTGCTCGCGCAGTGAGAAACTCACCTCGTGGCGAGTTCTCTTCCCGCAATGCGGTGGTTTGTTCACTCAATTTTGGGATTCGTGCGAAAACCCGTTCTGCACGGTGGGAGAGCCTTCAAAAGGCGTAAGAAGTCCGTTAAAGCGTGTTTGTTCTTCCATAGAACTCAGCTGCAGTATTGCGTGTGACTTTGGATAGCCGTCTGTGACGTTGTTTGAACTTATGGTCCTGTTTTTCGGTTAGATGTTGGAAGTCGGCTTTCCCCCATCTGGGAGTTGACTTAAAACCCGATATCTCGGTGTGAACCCCCCTGTAGGGTGTGTGAAGACCGCGATTATGCGGGTCATGATGCTGACAAGCCAACCGCAACAGTGAGTGATGTTTTCGGGTTCCGTCGACGACGTGGTGTTGTACATAAGACCCGTTCCGGGGAAGTTGTTGGGGTTTTACACCCAAGTGCCTGGGGAGATGCTTATCGTGTCGCACGACGGGTTTCCGTCATTGAAGTAGTTTGAACACCCATTGGAGATATCGTACCGCATGTTTGCGTGCTGCTCCACTCTACAAAAGGACGTCGTTCCAACGCAAAGAACCCCATTCTGGGCGTACTGTAAGCAATTCTGCGACAATGTCGGGAGGCTCAAACCCCATCATCGGGTGGTGATCGCAGCTTTGGAGGAGGTTTAGAATGAGGAAGAAGGGCCCGGAAACCTGTTTGATGGCAGAGGGAAAATGGATGTCGCTCGCACATACCGCTCTCGCGTGTTGTTGCACAACGCTGTTTGGCTTTCCGGTGCTTCAACGGTCATTAAGGCGTGGTGTTCGCACCTCAGGAGGGGGATGTGTATTGCAACGCATTCGCGGTATATAATAGCTTTCGTGGCTATGTCGATGGTACTTCAGTGCAGTGGCGGTAGAGCACAGTTGCAGCGTATGGCACAGCATTGCTGGCTTGTTGTACACGTTTGGCACGGATGATCGCCAGTTGTCACAGCACTGCTGGTAATTTAGATATTTATTTAGATAGTTTCGCATCTATTGTAGGGAGCTTACTAAGGTATACAGTGGCTTGGACTTCGGCCTTCGCCGCCAATTAAACTCCCTAACAGGGGTTGAACCATCGTTCTTGGCTCTAAGCTGCACCGCCTTCGCATGTTCCCGCACCTCCTTGAGAGTAGACCGCGTCGTGCACGGTTAGTTTAACCACCCTGTCCAACAGGAGCATCACCGACTTCGTCGTGGTTATTTCAGTTATTATTACACACTGTCGTGGATTCTCACCCCTGTATCGGGTTTCCGTCTTCGATTCTGGTCTCTCGTTGCTCGCCCACTATTTCCCTTTTCTTGGGTTGTTCCTTTTCCTTTTTCCACTTTCTTGGTTCTCTTCTGTCCCCTTTTCTCGGGTTTATTGCTAACTTTTCAGTGGTCTGTGAACTTCCGACTCATTGTCGTTGTCTTCACCACTTTCGTGGATTGGTTCACCTCATCAGAAGGATGCACACACGCTCACGTAGTTCTCCACCAGACTTCTCGGCCATCTCACACCCTCACACGTATATCGCGAAGGTAGATACCGGTTTACGCCCGGCTCGTGCATCTACCCTTGAGTGGCTCTATTGCTGTTGCTACCCTACTGAGGGTAATGCTCCAAACACCTTCGTGTCTTTCTCCCGTTCTCGGGGTTTGCACCACACATGAGCCATGGCGGACCTTGTTTCCTGGTTGTGTTTAGGATACTTTTTCCTGTCAACCTGGGCCATGGACGACTCGAAATCAGCATCGAGTTCGACGCCGTCGGTCTTCTTGGAGCAGTCGGCTCTGGGATGGGGATGGGAAGTATTGTTGCACTTTACGCATATAATAGATTTGTCGAATGGACGAGGACCGCGATAATCGCGGTCTTATTCTCGAAGAATGCCGTTCAGCTGCGCTAATTCCCTGAGTTTCTCCTGTTTATGATCATTATAGGTGTCTGCTCTGTGCGTGATGATGTCCATTATCTTTCACTTACACTTTTCAATACGCTGTTCACCATCAAGTCCTTCTGCAGTGATGATAACATGTAAAGTCTCAGTATCTTCCATTTGACCTGGACCGCGTGCTCTGCCATCCTTGACACTTCCCTTGCCCCGAATGGCGATCTTACATTCACAATCCTTCTCCAGAGGCTTCTGTGCATTGCCTCTCGGTCCCAGAATAAGCCCAATGAAGTTTAGAGTGCCCTCCTGTTCCTTCAAGATATGCAGCTTGTCGACGAATTTAGGCGGAGGCCTATTTCGCATCGGACTGAAAATGGGGTCTAACTGCTTGAGGCGAGAGCAAATGCGGAATCGTTCGGCCTCGAGTTTCTCTACAGCTCGGTCAAAACGAGTCTTGACTCGCTCCTTACGCGAATCATACGGTGGCTCTGTAGATGGGGAACGACAGATGTCGTGCACTGGAATGGTGTGTGGAATGGTGTGATGTTTGTTGAACTGAGCAAGAAATAGAGCGCAGAAAAGAACTGAAATCATTTGAATATCTCTTGGATAGTTTCTTCGTCACTCTCGTTCACTTGCTCGTCTGCCAGAGTCCCAGCATGGTTCAGGAACGAGCTCATGGAGCTAAACCGAGGTAAAGCAGACTGGCAATCATTGTAAAATTTGCAGTAATTCGAATACGACACGAAATCCGACGACTTCACGAGTTCCATAGCGAACTCATCTTTGTAGCCAAGCGATCGATAAAGTTGAACTTCTCCTCGTTTCGAAGAACGTCCAGAGTAGACCTTCGCGTCTGCGGTGCCAACATCAATAGAGCATAGGTGACTTCGCAAGAGCTTTCTGAACTTCACTGCCGAAAACGCAGTGTCATGTTGCAGGAGTTGTCCGGCGTTATTGTTCTTCACATTACAAAATAAGTAGCGCTCATACGGTCCACGAAGACAAACCCACGACAGAAGAGCGATAAACGGATCCATAATAATGGAGTAACGCAGTCGCTTACACCCTACCCACTCACGGATGTGATACACGCGCTCCTGAGTAGAAGTCTTTGTCGCAGCCGGTATGGTGAGTGTAGTAGATTCTGTGGTTGTGGAAAGATGTTGGTAAGATAGCTTAAATATTTCATCATAACTAACTCCTAAATGTAGGCCTGTCACCAATATTGTGTGACGGAGAATGTTTTCGGCATTCACAACACCACCATTACCGAACCAGAACGTTTCAGCAAGATCGCACACTAAACTCAACGTTATCGACCGAGCACGCATTTTCACGTCCCTATTTCTAGAGCATAAAATTTTATACGATGTCCGAAAACGGTTTAGATCTTCGTTGTTAATAAGCGGGTTTCCATGAAATCCTTCACTAGATTTTGGGTTCCAAGAAGAGACATGACCATTATTTAGGTAGACATGCCTTAAGCCCTGACACAACGCCAGCATGGAATCGTATCGGAGCATATTAGGTTGGCGATAGTTGCAATGCTGGGCTATAAGATTAATTAAAAGCTCGGAGCTAGCTTCCGAAACCTCTTTCGGATCATTGGTCTTGTTTTGCCGTGCAAAGGAAAGAAGGAGACGTTCTGCTCTTTGTGTGTTAGCTTTTACCGCCGCACTGTTTGCCACTTGAACCAATTCTTGAACTGGAACAACGGCACTATATTTTTGACTGTTATTTCTTCGAGAAGCCCGTCTGGGTTCTCCATCCCATCCGCGCAGAAACGAGTCGTACTTTCTTGTCATAGTAGCTTTATCGGTACAACAAAGATTCCCTGATGATCAAGCAACAAACGGCAGGAATTCGTCGAATTGAGGAGTGTCTGCCTTCCGTTGCTAGATCATCCGGCGTTCCCAAAGTGGCAACCCAAAATTAGAGGTTCAAAACTTTAAACATATTTCTTCTGTACAAGTGTTACAACGTTTCTTTTACAAGTAGCATTCTAATTTCGCTGCATGTTTGTTGGAAAGAGTAACAGTTTGCTGATCCGACATGAGATGAAGTGATTTCACCTCCCAACCGCCAAGAGCTCAGCATATTGTGCAGTGTGAACTTCGTTGTACATATTTGAAGACATCCGGGCTTCTTGCTTACGCAGGATTGTGGCGATGTAGTAATCTGATTTGTTCCGAATTCGTGCACCATTTCTTGCTCGGCATTGTGAGCAGTGCTGGACCATGTTGTAAGACTAAAAAAATTCAACGTCTTCCAAAAGTATCTTTTCCAACACGCAGCTCTGATTCTTACATTGATCAAAGAGCGATGGAGCGACGGGAAACGAAGTCTGTTACACAAGGAGGAGGTACAGGCAGTGGTTTCGTCATTCCTATTCAGATTATGCAAGAAGGATCAACGGCTAAGAAGATTCGAAATGATATCATTTCGCTGGCTCGGTCCACTCTGGAGTCTCGCAAAACTTTGTTTGAATGTGAGCTTAATTCCAGTCAAGATCTTAGTTATCATGTGGAACATGATCAAGTGCATTTTGCGCTTTTGCAGCGAGGGCTGAAGAAGATTTGTGACCGAAAATCATGTCAAAACTCCAGAAATAACTTCTCTTCGAATGTGCCATCCTCCCAAGAAAACTGTGACGTATCGGATGCTCAAAACACTAACGATGGCAATGAAGTTGGATGTGCTCTGCCAGAAAGAGACATTGAGAGCCCTGTTACGCGTTCAGAACCGAGACTTAGTATTTCAAAGAGACAACCCGTGATTTCCACCCGTTACATACCAGGACTTCTACGAAGCATTGAAAGATTACTAGAAATGTGGACATATGGGATTCCCGAGCAAGGCATAATCCCTGTTCGTCTCCTTAAGGATGCAAAGTGTAGATCATCATTGTTGTTAGGATATACTAATAACGCCTGATGCAACAGTGGTCAGAAAAATGCTTACAAGCGCTACAGAGACCTTGTGTACAGCGTTTCACAGTTTGCGCATCTCACTTTCAACATTTATACCAAGAAGAGTGCGGAAGAATGGAAAAAAGCGCTGAAAGAATTTCATGATATGTATGATGTCAATGGTATCCCTCGTTCTTTAACCAAGGTCTTGACCTTATATCTGCAGAACATTCTGTAATAGAAGGGCGAAAAAGTGGAAAGAAGCACAGTGAGGAACCGATTAGCCGACGTCGGTTGCTTTGTTTTGTGCACGCTTGGTTGTGGTTTGAACAAGCGTATTTATGTAACACGCGTGATAATAGAAAATAAAATTAGAATCTGAAATATCTAGTCTGAAAATTTAGCCAAATCTTTGCGGCCTGAAAAGTAGAACATAAAGGCCATCATTCAGAAGACTTCTGTTACAATTTGTGAGTGGTACTCTCATAGTGTGCCGTGTATATTTTTCTTGAGCATTGCCTTCGACAATAATCTTTCTAACAATATTCAGTGGCTGCTCTCCTTGTGGTGCAATCCCACGAATGGGAAAACAAGAGCCAGGTCCCGGAAAGCCCACCCACAGGGTGTTGGAGACCTGTTTTCTATAGAGGTCGATGCCACAGTAGAACCCTCCGATAGAGCCAGCGCGATTCCGGGTGTAAGTTCTTCGAAGTAAATGTATACTTCTGTTCAAATATGATTCGCGTTTAGAAGACAAAGAAATACTCTAAATTACGAGAAAAAATATTACCAATCTATACTGCCTGAAATACAATCTTTTACACGTAATGTTAGCAATTAGAGCTATTCAGGCTAGATCAATACGAATAAGAATCGTATGAGTGGTCACTGCGTCTGTATCGGTGAACATTCACTTTTCCAGTGAACACTCACTGGTAATCTACGAGTGAACGTTAACTCATCACATCCCAGTGTACGTTCACTCATACAATTAATTTTCACTCATGCAGTTAAAGTAACTGTGGTGTGTGAAGCAAACCCTTTGGAGTATCCTCGTTTTGTCAACTATTTTAATGATTCGTACCTGGGTGATGAGGCTGTGTGTAAGTCGCGGATATGATTTATTGAAAAGAGAAATGAACGATGATTTTACCTGACCTTTCTTAGGTGGACAGGACTCCGACACCATTCCTTGGTGTGGAACACGTGAGATGTGAGTAGCCTGCGTGGGCGCATTGTACCATAAGGTACCCTGAGAGTGGGTCATCTATGTGTATGTGCCCCATGAGGTGTGCACAACTTTAGTGTATATTGTTCGTTTAATGTACAGTTGAACCTACTTAGGTGGGCGCGACCTCGCCGTCGCGTGCACTAAGCAAAGTTAACTGAGGTTCGTCTTCGAGACTACTTTCTCGTTCGAGAGCACTTTTTGTTGGATCTAGACGTTGCTGCCCTTGCCGATCTACGACTGCATGTGTAAAGTGAACTAACGAGGTCTAAGCGGACCTACTTCGCCGGACATCTGAATTACACGATGATAGGTTGATTCTTGTTGCTTGCTTATTCCTGATTGCAGGACAAATATCTGACCCAGTATTGGGTGTGTTTTTTGTTATTGTTTTCCTTTTATTTGGTCTTCCTCGTCTTTCGGGCCTGTTTCCTGCTTGCGCACGGCCTTTGACTCCTCTTTTCTGGATCTTTTCTTTCTCTTTTCTTTTTCGAGCTACGTCTGCCCTCGGAGTCTACAGTTTACTCTTCGAAAATTTCTACCATTTTCTCATTTTTCTGGGTTTTCCTTACCTTTCTCGCTTCTTTACTTCACCTCTAAAGGTTCTACCTCAGCGCTCTACTGGCTCTACACGCAGTTTTTTGGTACCCACAGTCGCTCTCCAGCCGAGCTTCCATCCCAACAGACAGCAGGATCTCAAAGATGCTGTGTGTGTTTCCCATTTCCGGGATTGCACTACAGAGTGCAAGAGCGGAAACGGAAACCACGCACAAGAGGTTCCAGATTCTGCTCCCTGTTGGGATAAAAGCTCAATTCGTACAACATAAAACTCCTTGACGACAAATGAAGAAGGTTTTTAGTAGACCTGCAGAAAAGTTGACTAGTGTAGTAAGATTGCTACACACAAAAGTTTAAGATTAAGCACCACATATGCTAGATTACAAAGAGGAAGAATAGAATGAACGTTCACTGCATCTATACTGGTGAACGTTCACTTCTCAGGTCAACGCTCACTGCTACTCTACCAGTGAACGTTCACTGTGTGAGTGAACGTTAATATGGTAGATTACTACGAGTAAGAATAGAATGATCGTTCACTGCCTCTGTACTGGTGAACGTTCACTGTGCTAGTGAACGTTTTTTATCCCATCTTAATGAACTTTTATACAGTAAACATTCACTTATGCAGTTAACGCTGACCGCTGTAGCGGTGATCGTTTACCTATCGAGTGAATTCTCACTGCTTCTCTTCCAGTGAATGTTCACTGTGTGAGCGCACGTTAGCATATCACCACTCAATGAACGTTTATACAATAAATATCCACTCATGCAGTTAACGCTGACCGCATGGGAGACAGTTCATTATATATAGTGCAGTAATTGTGCGTAATAGTTTGATCCAAGGATTGGTCATCGATTTAAGTACAGTTTATGTTCATTGGTTCACTTCTAGTGAATGTTATGGTGCCGCGCACGAATGTGCTGGACAAAACCAGCAAGGCACTGCTGAAAGCCTGTAGGTCTCGCCATCCGGGTGCTGATGGTCATTGCGGGGGCGAAAAACTCGCACTGCCTGTCGGTAATCCCCGTGCTGGCGGGCTTCTTCTCATAGAAGACATTGCTGATATGGTTGCAGACCGGCTCAGCTTTTGTTCGTCATCGTCAATACTCTTCGAGCGAAGAAGAACAATGTGCTCAAGCTGTTCGAAGGTGGCCATCGCAGCAATCATGAATTCTGCATCAAAGACAACGGCCTCCAAATGCAGCACGCAGTGAAGCAGATGAGCCTCCACGGAAGTGCGCTGTACTTCAGGATTTGTTTCCATATACGGCCAGTTTTTGAGCTGCAGAGCTCTCAAACTGGGAAAGTTCCGGAGCAAAACGCGAACCTCACCCTCCGGGGGGGGGCGTCTCCCTCGCCTTCCAGCAGCGATACATCGCAGAGAAATCCAGCGTCGTGGTGGCATGCGATATCTGTCGAGCCACCCCTCGCCATTGCTTGCACACGCGAAAGGCCGAAAGCACGCTTTTCAGCCCCACGTATCTGAGAACGAGCTGCAGCGTATTGTCGTCCAGCCCAGCGCTTGCTCGATGGCGCGCGCGGGAGAAAGAGCGAGAGAGGAGCAGAATATGAGAAGGACATGAGCGTTACGCTGCCAAAGGACCTGCGCAATGCGGAAAAGTAATACCGCATTGCGCTGCTGCTGGGCAACGACAGCAGCGACCTGTAGACGCAAGCTGCTGCTGGAGCACCTCAAGGGCGGCAAGTCTCTGAAGGAGGTGGGCAGCCAAAGTAAGACGCGCGCCACCATGAAGCTGCGCTCGAAGAACTGAGCGCGGCAGAAGGGCGAGAGGCAGGTGAAACAAACTAGGCGGAGGGAGACAAAATCGCGTATTCTCGAGGGGCAGCGCCGATGCGAGATCTCTCACTGCAGTACTGGCGAGAAGCTTCTCGCTACTGAACTGAGACCATCTCGGTGGCCAGCAATTTGAGCAAAATCTTGCTGGCCACCGTGATCAATATCCTCCTCGCGTGGGGCATGGGGCTCCGTGCAGCTACCCATCTTCTCAAACATGGAGACCTACCAAGAACGCGTAGAGAACTTATTTCTCAGTCAATCTCTCTCCTCATTTTCTGCTGATCTTCGCAAGAATAGTCTTAGAACATCAAACAAACGTCTGTCGGACGTTTTACGGGAGCTTGCTACACGATCCGTCCAGGGTACTCCTTTGAAGTATGAGCTCAAGAAACTATAAAACCGCTCTATGAAGGCAAATAGAAATACCACCGCGTTGCAGAAAAACATCGGGACGATATGGATGTTTATTAAGGGATCAGAGCCAGATAACAAGGATGAGGAAAAGTTTGGAATGAAATTGTTTTGTGGGAAAGCGTCGGAGGTTATTGAGTTCATTCTTACAATTGTCAGTGCTTTTCCAGATTGGCTTACTGTACTTCCTGTTCTTTCTGTTTTTACATTCATCTCTGACGTGCATTACTTCCTAATCTGCGCCTACAAAGATACGATTTTTACAGGTGGTGAGCTACAACAACAGATTTGGTTCGACTCTCTGAGCGCTGAGAACGAGAAGAGGACTTTCGACGTGTTTGCTTCAGCTTTCGGACTTTTCGTACGGCAGACACATCAAAAAGCTCATGATCGTTTTACGAACCCCTACATCAAAAAGAGGCCGTCAATATGCGACTCTTTTCACCGCGATGGCAAAACAGTTGTGAAGTCTACGATCGAATTGTTGAACAAGATGTTTTTATTTGTTGGACCTTCTACAATTTGTTCTACAAGACAGAGACAGATTATTGAAGGGCTATGGGATGCAAATTATGCTCGTGTTTTGGCTCACAGTGATGCTGTTCATTCGAGTCAAAGAGAGATTCGTGCGCAGAAAGGGCAGAAAACGCCAGGACTGTCAATGGCATTTTGTGGGTTTTGTACTGGGTTTCTGCAAGAGCTTTGAGGGTTTTACGATGATCCAAGCCTTTAGTTCAAAGCCATGATTTCATCTGCGGCGGAATATGAAATTAATATGGCTCCAAGGGCTTTGATTCCGCAGCCAAGAATGTTCTCGGACTTTCGCGTAATATGGGAGACGCTGATATCCAGTAAGAATACCATATTTCAAACTATGCTGAGAGAGAGTATATTGTGTAAGCCGCAAATTCTTCCGAAGCATGTGAAAGAAGCTTTATTCAGAAGCTCTAGCTTTGCGGTAATGAAGAAAACGAAGCAGGAACTGTACCAAGTTCGGCTTTCTCTCGAATTGATTTTCGAGAACAGTTGCAAAACGTTCTATCAGGTTACAAGGGAGCTCGTGTACACTTCACCAAGAGAAGGAGAATAAGGTTTGAACAGCCCTGGAGCGGATCAAGCCCATCTTCAACCACTACGGCGTTCTTTTGTGACTTTAGTCTGCTCATCATCCTTCACGACACGCGTTTCTGTTCTTTCCGTGACATATATTTACTTCAACCTGCAATGTTAACCTAGAGCTACGCCTAACGCGACCGAAGCGGTGCCGACAGCACTTTCCGAGACAGCTCTTGCAAGGCGGACGGCGTGCCCTGCTTGGCCAATGTTCCGTTATAGCCCCAACGGTCTTCGTCTCGTTCACTCACCTCTTCTGCATCGCAGCTGGGTTGGTTGGGCAACTGACCTTCGCGAACGAGCTGATGTATGGCATTCAGCGCTGTCTGGGATCTGATGGGTTGTACATTTTGTTTCCCACTGGGTTCGGTTGCGACCAATTCCGGAACGCTAGACTTCGAGCTCGAGAGAAGCTGCTTTGCAGCGGCTTTCTTCGCACGTTTCTGATTACGACTAACTGTGGTGGTTCAATAAACTCATAAGGTGACTTGTTCTGCAATTGCACGCACATAGTGACTTCCATCTAGACTCTGCTTTGCCTCGAACGCGCACCTGCTCAAATCGTGGATTTAAGAGAACAAAGAACTTTTTCTTCTGTGGTATCTGGTTAAGAGAAAACACACTGAGTCTACTCCGTCTTCTTCTTCGCCACGGGGAATTGCGTCGACCTCAAGAAGAGACGATTCCGGAGTTCTCTTTGGTTGCTGCTTAGTAGCTGCCTGCTTCTTGCTGTTCTTGGACCGTACATCTTCACCCGCAGCTTCTGGCTGGGCATCGTCATCAGAGCCTGAAGATATTCGCGGCTTTTCTACGTTCTTTCTTGATCCCCTCTTTGTTTTCAGAGTAGCGGTGTCCCTGTTGGGTGGTGTCTTCCGTCAAGATTCGTCTGAGGTATGACCGGTTGTGGGGGAAAGGACGGGCCATCGCGACCGGGCTTAGATGCCATTTGTGAATGAACGGCAAACGGGTTGCACGATACTGGTACGCCATTCATGGCTGGGTTGAAATGGGTCGATTGGTGTTGGTACACATTTTTGGCTGGACTTTGAAGAAAACGGTGCACAACCATTTGAGGTACGTGCGGAAGGAAATCCGGCTGCAATGGGAGCTGAGTTTGGTAACCCATCATCGATGTCACGGGCGGCATTGGAAGTTGAGAGAAAGGAGGGATGTGGAAACCTGCTCAGCTGAAGAATGGTCTCTGGTGGAAGCGCATGCACCCGTTTGTCGGGACTTTGACCAAGATGCGTGCCTCCATGTGCAAAATGCTGATTAGGAACACCGTGGTCGTTGAATTTCGTAGCACTTGCCGGCAAGGTATTCATGTTGGAGTGATTTAACCGTAGTTGGCCTCCGCGTGAAATTGTAGGCATTGCGTAAGGATTATGAAATGATGGACCGCCCACTACCGGTGGTGCAAGGGCAAAGGATACCCTGATTTGCTGCGAGGACACTGCAGGATCAGGAAGGCTGTTGCGCCTGCGGGAGTCCTTATTTCCAGCAGCGGTGGCTTGTCCCTCCATGACACCGTGTGCTCGGTTATGGGGCCTGTGGTGCATCGCGAGTGTAGATTGGTTTGGTGTTCCAGACACAGGGGCCGAGTGTCTGCGCTGGTGGCTTCGGCCTCTGTGCCCAACCGCTCGATCAGGCTTTGGCCGTGCTACAGAAGTCTTGTTTGGTTCTGATGCGTTGGTTGTCTTCGAAGCATTAGAGAGTCGAAACGTTCTGCTTTTGTGGTTTATCTTCGCGGCAGTGACGCGCGACCGAGGCGTATGGTGTGCCGCCAGAGCAGCTTCCGGGGTTCGTTGCGCTGACGCGGAGTTTTCGAGGGCGTCAAGCGTTACATGCCGAACGGAGGGCGGAAGCGTTGATACGCCACTGGGCGGGAGTTCGAAGCTTTCGAAGTGTGACAGTCTGTGACGCGCTCTCTTGACGGCGACAGAAGAAGTTCGTTTTGGGGCGAACGCCTCTTCCGTCTTTAGACCAAGGTTAGCATCCATACTTCTCCTTGGCAGGCTGGAGTGCGTTTGAGAATGCCTGGGGATTCGGTTGTTGTAAACATAAACTGGCACGCTCATGTCTAGTTCCGCGTTATGCACACGCTTGTGGGGGTGCGTGGAATTGATCGGGCGGGAAGGTTGTCTTCCTGTCAGGATGTGCTTGTGACGCTTTTTGGAGACTTGAGGAGCAGGACGCATCGACGATTTTCGCTTTGGCGGGGGTTCGGGCGATGATGCGGTGTCAGGTTTGACAACGCTGGGTTCGTCCTCTTGGACGAGAACGAAGGAGAGACGAGTAGTTGGGCGAGGGGTTGTCGTTCGAGAGGCGTCATCGCCGGATTGCTATTCACACGCTTTCCAGTCGCTGAAGGACTCATGCACGAAGTCTTCGATGTTTGAGGCCCAAAGCGATGCGCAGCCGGCAGATGTCTGGGTAAAGCGGGCGGAGGCGGGGGTCAAGGGGGAAGGGGAACGGCTAAAGTGGCAGGTGTGGTGACTTTTGTTCTACAAGATGCATCCTTCACGACAGGCGGTTCTGTTCTCTCCGTGACATAAATTTACTGTAACCTGCAGTGCTAACCTAGAGCTGCGGCTAATACGGCCGAAGCGGAGTCCACAGCACTCTCCGCGATAGCTCGCGGGCGTCGGACGGCGTGCTCCGGTTGGGCAGGTAGCGCGGCATGACGAACGCGCGCCCGTCCTTCATGCACTTGTGCTGCCACGCAAACGTGCACAGCAAGCCGAAGCACTTCTCTACTACCTCCCGCGACAGCCGCGCGTTGCGCTCGCCAATCGCCGCCTTCTGCACCGCGTTGCCCGACAGCATCCAGGACTCGCCGTCGCTGAACAGCGTGCGCAGCCACTCCGCGTTCGCCGGCGGCGGGTTTCCGCGGACGTCCGTCCGCGTCCTGAAGCCTATCCGCTTCGCCAGTTTTCACCCCGCCCGCATGCCGTTCTCGTCCAACGCCGCACTTTCGTGTCTTTGTAGAATTCTTTCTTTCCTCTTCCGCTTCCTCGACTTGGGTGCACCCGGACTCGCTGCATGCGCTTGGTGCGCCAGCATCCGCTGCACTGTTGCCGCTGGCCCGCGTTTCTCTGCCCACCGATCGATACCCACCGCGCTGCCATTGCTTGGCACGCCCCCACCCCGAACACCACCGTCAGCCCCAACGCTATCTTCTCTCGCTGGTCGTCCCGGAATTGAAAGTCGCGACGAGAACTTGTTTGCGCCATCCCCTTCTCGTTCACGAATACGGTCTGCATGCATCCTTCCCTCCTGCACCACTCCTCTTTTTCTAACGTCGTCAGAGGCAGCCCGAACGTCGTTTATCGCTCGACTCCTAGCGTTTTCCTCACTCGTGCCACCATGCTTCACCGCGCCCTTCAACTCAATCCCCGTGTTCAAAGATCCCTTGCTCTCCTCACGCCTCGCCCGTGACTCACCCTGTCTCAGTATCACAGCTTTTCTTCTCCGTGCCTCTGATTCACTATCGTCTCGTTGTTTCGCTTTTTCTGGAGAGCCTTCCCAGCTTGACCCTCCTGAACCATCATCGTTTCGCTCCGCTGCGACTTTCGGAGTTGCAATTAGTGTAGTCATGTATTTTACCAGTTTGGCAAACGATTTCGAAGCCGCTGTCAGGTCCAAAGTTGTCCTTCGACAATATTCGTCTTCCATCCGTAGTTTATTTCCTTTTTCATCTTGCTAAAGCGATTTGATTTGCTTTTTCAACTCCCTCGGCCTTCTTCCAGTCTTAATTCCTTCCTAAACCTTCTGCTTGACTTGCGAGTCATTCGGCTTATCTGAAGCATGCGAGAATAGCGTGCAGTATTTCTTCAACTCGCTGGCAAAATGTTCGTCCGCAATAGCTAGCAGTTCTACCATACGTCTCCCCATGTATACGTGCCAAATTATTATGCCGTCAGTAGAGCGAAACAATGGTCGCACGCATTCGCGACTTCCGCTCATGTACAATGCCTTTAGCCCGCCAATTGTATCGTAGATTAACGAGATGCCGGCATTCACCGAAACAAGTTCCTTGAACAGAATGAATGAAGGTGGGGGAGTGAAGGGGATTAGAGCGCCGCTTTTGGCTTCCAGACCCTATCTCGCACACGTGAGCGCAGGCGTTTACGTAGCCTTGCTTGAAAGACATCTAGTTGCTTACAACGGACTACCTAAGCACCTTTCACCGGTGTCAGTCACGCTTTCCGTGACACGTTACTAGGGGTCGTAAGCAGCGTGTTCACTACACGGCAGTGTAGACCAAAATTGCTAGCAGTTCAAGCCTTCTATGAGAGGTCATCGTGCAGGTAATGACATTTAATTGTGCTGTCAATTGTGTTTCGAGGCAAGAGAAGAGGTTTTATCGCGAAGGGAGGTGCTGCGTTTGACCCGTATGACGGTGACAATGGCGCCTGGTGTTATTACGGCAAGCTCCTGGCCAACGTCAGACTGCGAGGTTCAGGCAATCACGAACCTTCGTAGCACAACCTCTCGAGCGCTTGCAACCTGCTACGGACTCCTTTGTTTTTAGTATGTCTCCTCACTTGTCCAAACGACATAAAACCACTCAAAGAACTTCATCACGCAAACGTGCTTCTCGCGTCCAAAGAACACGCCACTCCCAATCCTTGAAAGTTTCGTTCAAAACCTTCAACATCAACAAAATCAAGCGACAAACGCTTCTCCTCCAGTACAAGAAAACAATCCCAGCCCCTCACATTCCGCTCCGATGACGCCAATTCAACTACCGCCAACGCCCCAAACACTAATTCTCGATCTTCTTCAGAACAACGTTTACTATGATCCTCACAAAGCAGTGCAATCGGACAAGCCAATAGACATTGACTCTAAAGCTGCATTCTATTTATCGAAAGCCCCAGTAAGGCAGCCAAAGCTTTAAAACATCTCCTTCCTGCCCAGTGCAAAAGTATTTTCCAATGACCTTCCGCTCATCGCCCATTGGGTCAACAAGAAAACCTGATCCAGATACTCCGCAGCACTTCAAAACTTCACTCGCTCTGTATCGCCGACATCAAGGTATTCTTCAGCAATAGATCAGTGTATCGCGCAGTACATTACAAAGCGATTTATGGAGAACCCTAGGCCTGGATCAAAGCAAGAAATGACTATCTTGCTTTGCATGATATTGCTTATCTATCCGTCTCTAAAGCATGATCTCGATATGTCCAGAAAGTTCCTACAAGGATGGGGTCAAATCACGCCGGCAAAATCTGCACTTCCTCTCTGCAGTAAACTGGCCATGTCGTTTGCCTCGAACCTGCTCAACTGTTCAGCACTGAATCCGAAGGCAGCTGCGGTTCTTCTGCTGGGTTATGCCGCCTATGTGAGAGCAAATGAAGCTCTTCACTTGAGCTGGGAGGACCTATCCTTTCCAGGTGATATAAGGATTTCCTCGTTTGGCGAAAGTGCAGCAGGTGTCAACATAAGGGACGTAAGGACGTCCAAGAGAACCGGAAGGCTACAGTTTGCGCCAATTTATGACAGCCAGATCATATCATTTCTCAAGTTCTACCGATCGTCAAACCCAAACTCGAAAAGCTTCTCCCAAGGCATGTCTTATCCGTCTTACCTGAACAGCGTAAAGCGAGTGGCGGCCTCGTACAACATGTATAACGGCAAGTTTACGACGCACTCAGCTCGCATTGTCAAAGCTACCGATGATTACATCAACCAATTTTCCGTTCAGCAGATTGCTATAAACGGTCGTTGGCAATCACTTCACTCCTTACGCACATATGTAGAGAATGGACGATCATGGTTGCTGAATATCCGTCTCGCGAACGAGGATCAACGCAGCCTTCGCCAACACGCGACAAAAATGGCTCAACTCATTCAAGGTCAATAGCTCGGAACACGGCGCATCGTATAGTTTACGCGTAACAGGTACATTCTTCAACGGTTATTCAAACTCTTGTTTTCACCACTGCTGCTGCAGCAGTGTTGAAACGACAACCTGCCCTTGCTACAACGGCACCACTAGATCATTTCGCACGACTTCCTCTCCTCCTTTTTATGCCCTCGCTCTTTCTCCCTCATCACAGCCTCGTCTCAGCACCTTCCTTCCCGATCTAAAGAAGTTTCCTGCAACTCACAACATTCTCCACCAACGACGGCAGCCATGACGCCACCCAATGCCGCAGATCAAAGCGCTGCCGCTTCAGTCCCATCATTCCCAACATTTGGAAATCTCTGCTCAAAAGAGCCAATATACTTTCTCTCATCGCTCTCAGCAGAGCAGCTCCAGGAAATAGCTCAGTCCGCTCCGCCACACTTGCGAATCGCATTCGGTCCCAATCCCGACAGGAACGCTGTCCTCGCCGAAATCTTTCGACTCCGCCAATCAGAATTTCAAACACAACCAGCGGCTCCGAACACTGCGCAGGATCTATCAGTTCTCATGTCCACGCCACCAGCAACACTACGCTCAATGGCTCGCAATCAGCCAGAGAAACTGAAACAGCTCATGAGTTTCGCTCTCGTAGCTGATAGTTCTCCGTCACCCCGAGAAGTCCCAACCAGCGCAAAAGAGGCAGCTGCAATTGCAACCGAATGGCAATTCGATTATTTCCGCAACTTCAATGCCAATAATGCAGCCCCGGGCGACCCGTAAGCCCCTTCCAGCACACCTAGAAACAATCTCGCCGGACTACTTGTTCAGCCCACACATGATACACCACCGCCGGGGGACTCCGACTCGAGCTCTGAAGACGATGAAAGTCCAAGTCACCCAAGGAAGAAGCAGAAACACACTCTTCAGCCAACAAATTTTACAATAGGTCTGCTCTGGGCAGAGGGGCAGACCTTAAACTTCTATCCGGGAAAGAGCACCGTCTCTGCAAGCCTCATGGTAGAGAGCCTCATGAGACCAGCAATTCTGAATCGCCTCACAGCCGGAGGCACCGATATCCCCATGTGTCTCATGCAGGGCTTCAAGCATGGGAGGCGCCCACTGTCTGGCCAGCTGCAGGCGGCGGAAATAGAGGCAATAACAATGAGAAGAATGATTCATTTGGAGCGTCTGACTCACGACTCTCCACGCGAGGCCCTTTCCCAGCGCCCATCCCTGGAAGTTGTGCTGCGCCGCCTATTCGCAATTCTCTTCGTGGAAGAGTCCGTCGCAAAAGGAGAATTCCCAGATCGCAAATCTGCTTGGAACGCAGTGATTCACATCATGGAGACTGCTCCCAACGGTACTGTTATGTCACAGCATTTGGAAGAAACCCTGACACGAAGCCTATCTCTTCAGAAGAGAAGACTGGCTGCCCTGAAGCTTCTCCGCGACTCCAACCGAACGACCACCCAGCATCGACCGACACGAACGGACTCAAGAGCGAACGAACAATACCGTCGTGGGCGGGACCGTCCAAACAACCCACGAAACTAGAGACGGAACATTCCAGCTTGCGCAACAGTTCTCTATTTCCAATACCTTCCTTTACATCTCCCAATCCTTTTGCTCAGCACGCTAACCTCATAATGGCTTCCCTCTCCAACTTCTTTCATGGCCCTTTGGAGCCTCCATTTCCCCAGCCCACAACCAGAAGCCAGCGTGCTGTTTGGCTATCAATACTAGAGCCAACGCTTGAATCAAAGCCACAAATCCCACTTCTTTTCTCACCCCCAACATCACTGTGTCAGCCATTTGAAATCTCAAACGCAGACACGGTTCGCAGCATTCATCGCCATTTCAAGAATCCAATCACAGCTTTCGGAAGAGAAGTATTTACTCCAATCCGTGCTGACAGGCTCGCCCTACCACTTTCACGCCAACCTCCTGAATCTTATCTTGCCAATGAATGGATATCGAGATTACCGCAATTCACCCGTGTGCGTTTCAGTGATGGTGGCGACGGAACCTTTCATAGCGCACTGCTGGACCAACTCCCTGGCTCTTGTCCAAATCAACGCCCTGAACACTACCGCATCGCTCCCCAAAAACGCACGCCAACCAAGCGCAGTACCTCCGACTGTTAGAGCGTGCAGATGACTCTGGCATGCTCCACTGGTTTCTAGTCGAAAGGGAGGACCCGAAATACACGCAACTGGTCAACGAAATTGAGCTGTTACTCTTTGCGGTATCCAAATAGAAAGATGAAGACCGCTTAATTTCCTGCCCTCGAGTCTAGAACGACCTTTTCCCGGACCCCCCTACACTTCCCTTCCTGATCCAAGTCTCTTCAGCTCTATAATGCACGCCACCCCTCACCAACCTATCTCGGCTTTCTTCTTTGATGTCTATAACATGTTTCACAACGTCGTGTTGCTCACATGGCTTTCGCTCCTCTTCCCCTGGAAAGCAGTTCCCCTCTTCTCTCTTCCACCTCACCTCGCAGAAAAAGTATCCAAGCGGCTCAAAATCGACATCACCGGATATATAACATAACATAACTCTCCGGCCGTGTCAAGCATCCATACCAATGGGTAGCAAATAGAACGTTTACACTGTCACACTTTCGGAGCCAAGCTCATAAGTGAAACATTCCATACTCCCAGTGCGCAATGTCACCTAGCCAAATATTGCCGAAAATGGGCCGTGAATGTGCCGATAAACGGCTTTAATTTCGTGCCCGAAAAAAGGACAAAATGTGTTCATAAAATAGTCGATATTATGCCGCTTAGCGTAGGACGAAATAGTGCCAACTAGAGCAGGGCAAGGTTGGTACGGTATATGGTCGAAAGCAGTGCAGTCTTGGGTGAACGAAAGATATTCATAAGCTGACGCCTTATGTACGGACACTGATCTGAATTTATCGTTAACATATTCGTATTTGGTACAAACCCATAGCTAAAGCTGCATACAAACTAGTCTGGTACAGCTCCAATTATAGCTCAAATGTAAACAAAAATGCCCATAAGGAGCCGTCGTGGCTTGAAGACAGCTCTAAATGTAGACCGGCTTTGAGCACAACTCGCTCGTATATGGAACCACTGTGGATCGCTGACAGGGCAAGTTTGGCATTCAATCGTCCCATATGTCACAGATATTCTGCTCTGAATAGGAGTGATGATGGTCAAAGCGACCACTCTGGCCACCAAGAGGACCATAAACCCCATTTACAAGCAACACTTGGCACAATGTGAGGAATAACTGAAACAGTCAACTGAGAACATAGGTATCTTAGTGATGACACCCGTGGCCATCAATGGCTACCACAACCTCATGTGTCGATCACAGTCATGAAAAGATCTGAACCTGCGGTGAACTACTGCGTCGCATAGAGCAAGAAACAAAGACAGAAAATGAAAAGAGCAAGAAGAATAGAAGGGACAGGAACCCAAGTCATAAACACTGACGGTGTAGAACGGAAACATTCACAGTCTAGTGCACGGAAATGCCAAGTCAAATGGTTAGAGAAAACGTTTCCATGCGCAGGGGCTGCAGGGAGTGCAAAGCAACTAGCAATACATACCTTAGGGAGATTGAGGGTCCACTTCCAAATGATATTCAACGTTACGTGAGTACTGCGGCACGAAAACAAATGACACTCAAGGTTGCGTGAGTACTGCGGCACGATACCATATGATAGTCAAGGTTGCGTGAGTACTACGGCACGATACCACATTAATGGTTTGTGTAACGCGGGGCGCGGAAACCAGAGCGGTTGTTCTTCGCATGCTTCACATTCTTCACCTTCGGAACTTGACGGCGAGCACTCTTGCCGGTGGAGCGGGATTTGCCAACCATTCTACGTTTGTTGGGCGGCTGACTGTAGTGAGATGAGCTGCTCTGCTCCGATTGTTCTGTCTCATCGTACATGTCGAAATCATCCTCTCCCGCACGTTGACGTTCGGCACGGCAGCGGGCATGTCTAGCGACTTTCTTCCCGTTCTTCTTGCCCTTCCTAGATGCCTTGTGTTCTTCTTGCCCTTCCTAGATGCTTTGTGTTGAAAGGCTTTGAAAATGTACCCGTCATCACCACTTTCATCCTCAATCTCATCGCCATCATCGCCCTCATTCCCATGAACGGAGCACCTGTGGTTGTTGGGCATACGACATCCTCTTCTGTTCTCTATCTCATGCGAGTCATCATCACCCTCTTCACCATCAACCCCTTCGTCTTCATGAACGAGGT
Source organism: Gracilaria domingensis (assembly GCA_022539475.1). Taxonomy (NCBI): domain Eukaryota; phylum Rhodophyta; class Florideophyceae; order Gracilariales; family Gracilariaceae; genus Gracilaria; species Gracilaria domingensis. The sequence goes on from VCMS01000035.1 coordinate 280,001, forward strand.
ACTTTCGCTTGTTAGACACGTGATAGTCTCTCCTATTTCCCGCACTCTTGGCGTTATCTCTCTCATGCAAGTCATCATCCTCCATGTAGACGCTACTTCTTTCGACAACGTCATCATGACAGCGATTAGATGCAGAAGAACCATGATCATTGCCGCCTGCAGATACTTCTGCCTGAGACCTTTGCAACAGGAACCATGTTCCTCTGGTCAGATGGGGCATGGGCGCTTTCACCACCAGGTGAAACAACATCGACATTCTCCGCATTGCACAAAGACTCGCGTTCGGCACCCCCATTGTCGTGATTGAAATTGTGCGAAGCGGAGTTTGGATCACGAGTAGCACCGTCTGCTCCACCTCCGACCACACTCCCGTTGGTTCCCTCACCACGAACTTCATTCTTCTTTTTCGCAACCTTCTTAGAAGCCTCCACTTTCGCCTTGCGATCTCTCTGAATGGCCTCTTTGATGAACTCCGTGACTATCCAATAGTTCTGAGCTGCAGCAAGAATAGGGAAGGTTTCCACCACTTTCTTCTTGAGCTGCGATAGTTGCGAAGCGTACTCAATCTTTATCGACATGAAGGTTCGCTCTCCCCGCTTGAGCTTCATCTTCTGGCACATGAACTGCCTGATAAGATCCTTCGCAGCTTTTGCCATCTCCGGATACACAGGATAGTCCTCGCAAGACGGGGCCCCAGAGCCCATCTCTCTGCGATACAAACGGTTGAACACTAAACGTGAAGAAATAGCCGCTCCGGTTGGCACTCCTGGACGATCTGAATCCTTCATTTTTCGCTTCTCGGAAGCTGATGGGACACCAATAGTACCCGGGGCTAGAATAGAGGATTGTTCTCCAGAGTTTCCGGTTACTTCCTGCGCTAATGAGCGCTGACTATCGACAGTTACTCCTTGCAGAACACGATGAGCTGGTGAGATGGATGACACATATATATGACAGGAAACACTCACGGTCAGTTGTGTGAAGACATACGTCGCAGGAAACGAGAAGAGCTTTGAAATGCTTACTTCGCAACTATATGCAAGTGGCAGAACGTCGGTGCTCAAGGATGCAAACGTAGTGAACGACTATGCACAGAGGCTGAGGAAGATTTCACAGACTACGAGAAGCCGCGGTGGCAAGGTGTCAGAAAAGGAGGGAGCCCATACAAAGTGGGAAGAGATAGAATCTCCGCGCAAAAGATGTCGAAGGAGAAAAGCTTGATCGCGGCAGATATGCAAAAGGAAGAACACTTACTCGGGATATGGTGAGACTAGAAGCGTTTCGAAGGCCTGAAAACTGCAGAGACACGTTCCGTATGCACGTCCTGGAAGAAGCAACGTAGAAGAGCAGTCCCAGAGTTTCCGGTAGACGCTGAGTGCGAAGATGGGGTGGAGGAGTACAAGTCCATCGCGTCGGTCAAGTACCATGTGTGGCAAAGGCGCGCGTTCCAGTTCAACCGAAAGTGGATCGAAGAGAAACATGGATATGCGGCGCACGGAGCGGTGCACTTCGGGATAGTAGGTTCTCAATGAAGAGTACAAAGTTTGAAAATCCTGCCTGAGAAAGTTTTTGGGAATTATTTGATGTGATTAAGAAAAATGTAGCCGTATATCCCAGTAAAGTGTACCTCCCTGAATTGTAAAACGCTATGCCATGAACCTCAGCAGTTGTTGTATCTCTCGTTGCAATTTTCTGAGAGCATCATCTGCGTGAGAGAGCTACCTCTTATCGCATCCTTTGAGTTATGAAGCAATGAGTGACAAAGTGCTTCCTCACACCAAAAAGAGAAGAAAGCGATGGGAACTGACGACTACAGCGCCCTCGAAGATGTTTCAATCTCACTCAGACAGCTCTGATAACGAAGATGAATTGGAACATCACCAATCTCCGCGTCAGAAGAGAAGATGCAGATGGGAGATAGGAGGTACTCAAGTTGAGATGCAAGCCAATATCAATGAAGATTTTGTGGAAGAAACAACATCTGACGTGATGGACGACCAGGTAGGCGGTGAAAAAACCTTCTGAAACGGATGAAAGCGCCGTTTTACCGGATGACCACGTCATAAATCAGTTCGAAGATAATGGCATTTTGTTGGAAGACGAAGAACAGCCGCTCAATTCAGTTCAAAATCCCAGTTCTTTACCTTGTGTCGAGAAAGAAGAAGGCAATATCTCATTGACACTGGCTCAACCCGACAGTTTCATGTACTGCAACACGCGTTATAGCAGTCAATTTGGATTTCAGGAGTCTCTGATCTGTTCAACTGGTTCTGGGGGTTCTCCATATCGAGATAGACATTCGGAAGTGAGCCCGAATGCTCTCGAGTTTCGCAGACTTAGCGCTTTCTTGTACACCGCAGAACTGTTAAACATATCAGAAAGAACAATTGAAAGGCTTCTCGTAGTTGAGCCTGTCAAATCGAAGCTATCATACAGAACTCTGGCGTCATATGCAGCACGCCAATCATGAGCCGCAAAATATTACTTGAACATGTGTCCTGTCGGTCATGCAGTATCAGCTGGCAAACTCGGAAACGCAGCAGAATGTCCGCTGTGTTCCAATCCTCTCAAAGGACCCGGAAGCGCACGATTTTGGTACATGCCTCCCTCCGTTGCCCTTAAATCTCTCTGCAGTGCTAGGTCTTCCTTCCAAGAAATAGTACAGGGGTGCTGTCGTGCCAAGAAAGCATGCTTAGGGCACTGGGATGACGAAGAGAAGCATGATTTTTTTCACGGAGAGATGTTCAGACGATTGTTCAAGGAGAAAATGACAGCCTGGTCCGAAGAATCCGGAGAGATATTCGCCTTTCTCACGATTTCCACGGACGGGCTTGAATGTGCGAAGACTCGAAAGGGAGAACCTATTTCCACATGGCCGTTTGTGTGCACTATTCTAAACCTTAGTGCCAAGGAAAGATCGCGGGCGAATAACTGCATCATACTTGCCGTTGTACCCGGTTCACATTCGTCGGAATACTTCGATACACTCATGCACATGATTGTGCGGGATCTTAGAGATCTGGAACGAGGAATACCAGTAGTGTGTTCTGACAGAAAGACGCGTGTTCTGAAGGCATTTGTCGTCGTCTTTACCGCTGATTGGCCTGCTGCCTCGAAAGTGCTAGGATATGTCGGCCATACCGGGAACCGTTTCTATACGTTCTGTCTGAAAGTCAAAGAACGTGTGAAAGAAATTAAGTATTCATGCTCCACTCCAAACACTCCAACGAACATTTGGAACAGTATTATAAAAGGGGGTTCTTCATACAAGGTCGGAGATGCGATCAACATGGAATGCGGTGAGAGTCGTTCACGAACGGAAATCGTCGAGACGTGGAAGAACTTATCACATCGCGGAAAAACCGATACAAACCAGAAAAAGTTAGTAAAGAAAACAGGGATCAAGTCTGATTGTTGCCTGCGAAAACTTTCCATGGACGTGATATACTCTTTTCCGTACGATATGATGCATCTGGTGCTACTTGGGTGGACAAAGCACATTATAAAGTTGATTTTCGCCGTTCATCCCCATCATGAGAAACTATCCATGTTACCTTCGTATTGCATTCCGGCAAATATCGTGCAGAGAATTGAGAAATTCATGGAAATCTCTTCAGGTGGAATACCAGTTTCGTGGGCTCGGCCACCTCTTAGTGTTGGTGAACTTAGCAAGTACAAAGCAGAAGACTTTAAAAGAGCGGCGTAGGTCTATCTACTACCATTCATGCACAGGTATAAAGTTGATCGTGAGATAGTTGTAATATGGAGACTCACTTCGAAAATGGAGAAATTGTGCTTCGGGTACAACTGTGGGGCGAAAGCCGAAGGGGGGTTGAAAACCGTTGTAGAGGAACTGTATATCCGATTCGTGAAGAAGTTCTGGCAATCTCAGCGTCACGGATATTGTTTAACACCCTCTACTCACGCAATTCTACATCTTCCAGAACTTTTGAGAGAGTGTGGACCTCTCCCAGTAACTTCGCAATTCCTGGTAAAGAGGCTCCTTGGGTAGATGGAGAGGCGGATGCATGCCAAGAGAAATGTGCACTCAAGTCTTTTCCAGAGGAACCACAAGCTGTTCTGCCTTCGCATGATGAACGACGGTATTGCACCCAGAACTACGTATGACACTAGTATGATACTGAGCTCATCATTTGAACAAAATAGCTTCACCGATACTTGCTTCGAACTAGATACCCCCCTACAACAGAAATGAAACGAGAAATTCAGGTGCTGTCTGTTCTTTCTTTTTTGGATTTCAATGATGTCACGGTCCCAATTGCTTCCTTCGTCTTCACATTTGATGCATCTAAAACGGCTGGAGCCACACTGCTGTCCCAATCTGACCCACTGGCCTCTAAAAAAACTTTGGGCGCTTTCGCATCGGCTACGTTTTGTTGTGTTTCAATCGAAAGAGTGGAACGAACTTTGCGAACAAGTGTACAAGGTTTACAAAAGTTTAAAATGGAGAACATTATTCGTTCATCGATGGAGAAAGAACGATCATGTTAACTGTCTGGAATCTACGTGGGCAGTTTTAACGATGACATGGCTGGCAAGAAAGCGAACAATGACCTGCAGAATAGTACTGTGCACCGACTCCCTGGTCTCGTTAGGCATGTTTGCCAAAGAACGATCATCTTCTACTCCTCTTCTGCTAAGTTGCAAGCGCCTGGCTGCACTCTGCATGGGACCGAATGTTTATTTGTCTTTCGTGTACATTTCATCGCTGCGCAATGAAGCTGATAAGCCTTCTAGACCGCAGCTAGTGTAAGGAATTCTCGCTGCCGCAGAACTTGATGCGTTTACGAGCATCTCCACGCATCGAACCGAATGGAAAATTCTGAGGCTGTTTAGCACATACAGCGTGTCTTGGCCTGTGATATTTACCATAGTGCCAAAGCGAATGTGCGCTATTGCCGACATCCGAGTTCGCTAATTGTGTTTCGAGGCACGAGAAGAGGTTTTATTGCGAAGGGAGGTGCTGCGTTTGACACGTATGCCGGTGACAATGGCGCCTGGTGTTATTACGGCAAGCTCCTGGTTAACGTCAGACTGCGAGGTTAAAGTAATCACGAACCTCCGCAGCACAACCTCTCGAGCGCTTGCAACCTGCTACGGACTCCTTTGTTTTTACCCTCCCTTTGAGCCCATTCCTATTATAGTCTTCTATTCTGAGGCGGTTTAGCACATACAGCGTATCTTGCCCTGTGATTTTTATCATAGTGCCAAAGCGAATGTCCGCTGTTGCCGACATTCGATTTCTCCAATAAAGAAGATCGCTCAAGGAGCAAACCGAAGGACCCGCGATAAAAAGCTTTTGTCCTCGCAATGTGACAATGTGACATCACGAGTATTATCACGCACTGCTGGCCACGTAGGGCTTAAGCCGCCGACGGTCCGTCGGCGACGCGGCCATCGATCTTGTCCTGTCCCAGGTAATGTAGGAGGATTATCCCCGTTACACCTGCATGACGATTTTGACGCATGCATTGCGTTCGCTTAAAATGCTGCATTTTGGCTCATGCACCTTACCTAGCATGAAGTGCATACATCATCAGCACAATACTGCCTAGGAAATGCCTTTTGGCACCGCGGAGACCAGCTACGAACCGGGTCCCCATTGCACTACAGCCGGAATCGCAGCACCGAAATCAACTGAACATTATGGCATATTTCAAGACTTTTTCGGAACTTTTCAGAACTGGAAAAGCTCTGGAGTGTTTCCCTTTCAAATTGCAAGCAGATTGTTTACCCTCCGCTCGGACGCCACTCAAAAACACCACATACTGCACAGCACTACGTACAAACTACAACAAACAAAAGATCGTCAAAACCTTCCGTCTCCATTGCATTTTAGAGTTCATGGACTGCTTTACACAGTTTTGTTACGCCGATTACGCTTCTACGATTCCTAGGCGCGCATATTCTCGCAACTACCTCCGAAAGCGCACCGGCCGTGTTTGTTCTTTTAATGTGAGTTGCAAGACTCATTTTGCGCTAAACAAAAACAGGCACCAACAAACCACCTTAGTGTAATCATTGTCGGACATTTTCAAGGTTTATGTTAGACGGCCCAGCGAATGATCCGAACCCATCTTTATAAGCTTTTTATGCGACTGGAAGGAGAAACACTAGCTATTTTGACTTTTGTGTTGTACGCATTGAAAGCACACCAATCCCTGTCGCCTAGAAAATGCGGGTTTATAGTTGCAGGTAGTACTGTGTAAGGACTTGATTTGTTCTGGCCATGGGCTTGGATACTCGTCTGTAGAGAATGAATCCAAAAGCACGTGACCATTAAGAAATACTGTTTTGAATTTCAACCAGATGTCATGAAAGAATAAAACTACCCGTGGTAGACGATTAATATACTCGTGGCGTTGTTTAATCATTCAGGGTGTCAGCAAGTGGATTCGAGAATAGAATGGTTTCCACACGGAGGTATTTCAACGAAGTACATTCGTTTGCGCTCGTCTGGAGTATCAGGGGTAGACTTGAGGCTAGAGCACGGTCCAAATCGAACGAATAGTTTGTAGGTGTCTTGAAGAAGCATAAACGGTCTTGTGATATTATACAGTGATATGACATCAATGAGAACGTCGCCAGAATCAGATGGTGTCTATTGGTAACGTTCGTGACCATATTCTTTGCATATCTTTTCGTTTCTTCTCCCCGGATCTGTTTTGTGAAGTCTCCGAATAAGACATATGCGAACCTTCGCATTTTCTCAGAGCCCAAAAAATGCTTGAACGACCGTTTTTCATTGTCTACCATTGTGAAGGCCCTCGACAGCATCTCGACGTGCACGCCCTCTTACATTGCACTGGGAGGCAACAATCATTCTGTCGCATATTTTTCTCCCATTCCAATCACGCTGCATCTGTATTGGATGTTCTACTCTCTTAACCATACCATCAAAGTTCTACTCTGAGAAGGACATTTCCAACGCTCTTATTTCGTCAGCCTCCTAGGAAGGTGTAGAGGAAAACGCCCTGGAGAGGGATGCACTGAGGTGCTTTTCATACTTCGCTGATCCGTTACCGGCTTCGACATCTTATTTTATGAGAGGCTACGGTGGTAATGGCCCCATTTTGGGGTATGCCTAAGAAGGGTGGTGTTTCTGCACCCGTGTGCTGATTTGGCCCGACGCTGGGTGCGCCGTGGCAAGCCTGCCACGGCTTCACACTTGTAGGGTGTTGGCCGGCAGCGTCGGATAGTTAGATATTTTAGTTGATATTTTCAAGTGCCCTATATAGGTGGCGGCACTTGCCGCGGCTGTACGGAAAGTAGACCTCAAGATGGCTTCTGGATCTGACTTTCTTGCCGTTGGCAAACGTTTTTCGTCCCTAACCGGGCAAATTGCTGCAACTCCGGGCTAGTCAGCCGACCTCTACCACTGAGGAATCCTAGACGGTCGTTTCGGCATCTTTCTTATTGTTTTATTGCTATTATTTTCGTCGTACGGCTCTTATCACTCTGCCCTGTTATACAGGTTTGGTTCACATTCTCTGAGAATATTTCCCGATCTTGTGAATCTGTGCACCGCTGCGGGGCTCGTTTCTTGTCCGTTATGCCCAACACCGTTGGCCTAGATATCTCCACTCGCTGTGATTCGCCGGAATCACCCGGATTCTACGCTGATTCTACCCACCCCTACCTCCGGCTGCACGCCCATAATGGCGCTGCCCGGGTTTACACCCGCTCGTGTCAGCCCTACCGGAGGGTTCTATCACTGTTCCTACCCCTATAGGGAGCAGGGCTTGAACACCATGTTGGTGCTCTTCCCGCGACGCGGCTGTTGTTTTCCCGCACTCGGGTTTGCACCACAAACTGGTCTTCAGGGTAGAACTGGCCGTACTTGACAATACCAGTTGGAATTGATTCGGTTGTTCGGAGCCCAAGTCGTTGGGAATATCGGTTCATACGGTTCTTCCATTGTCCGTTTTCGGAAGTTGTTTTGGTTGCCAATTGGCTGACTGTGTCGGTGAACGATGTCGTCCCGTCGCCTGAGTGGCGCTCTCCGTGCCGCTTCTGTGGCAAGTCTTTCTCCGTTGCCGAAGGACACGCTCGAGGTCCACGGTAGTGGCGATTCAAAACCAGCTTCCCGAGGCCTCCGTTCCGATAACGGGACCCCACCCACTCGTGGGCCAACTGAAACCGTGCCTGCGGATAACTCCGCCGCGGTGGTTGACGTTATGTCGTCACGGTCCGAAGAGTACACCATCCGTGAATTAGAGGCCCAGGCTCGCATCCTGCAGAACTCCCAAGTGGGCCTCATCCGGGATATCACGAAAATCCGGCAATGGCTCGATGAAGCCGGTGTCCGGGATGTTTCGAGCGACGTCCGTGTTTTACGGTCTGATTTCAACCAGATCATGGAACACCGGCAGGTGTCGGCGGCCCTGCACGAGCAGGCTTCTGCACGCCTGAACTGCTTGGCTACCCGTCTGGAGATGGTCGAACAAATCGTCATTTCTGATGCCACATTGCGCCTGGAGCCTCCGTTTCCGAAGGTTCTCCGCATTCGCACCGCTCCCAGGATCGCCCGGCTAAGAAGGAGAAGGTTAAGTTGGAGTCTGATTCGTCTTCTTTGTCCTCTTCAGAAGAGAAAGCCCAAAATGTGGGATCTTCATCCGACTGGTCAGACAGCGAGAACGATCGCTCTCGCCAGCGCGCTACCCGTTCGAGGGCTAGTGAAGTAACGCAGAGCGTCGCGCGCGGCCGTACGAAAGGACCGAGACAGCTTAGATTAAAGAAATTGAAGCCGACGAATCTACTGTATCGGAAGTCGCTGTCGTACTGATAATATCGGCTTGAAGACACGACGTCACAGAGGACCCCACGTGGGACTGGCAAAGTGCGAAATCATCTTCGACAAATGGAGCTCCCGCTAAAGCTCCACAAGTTCTTAGGGTGAGATCCAATTCTTTTCTTGGATTTTCTTGGCATCTTCGTGGCGGAAGCAGATGTACTTCGGATGAGCGCGGCACAGGCCTACATTGCTCTGCCATACTTCTTGATGGGCGTAGCCGAAGATCAATTCAATTCAGTTCGTGGGTCCTCTCGCGCTTTCGAAAGAGGAGTTACGTGCTGGCCCGAGGCCGTACAATACCTCTAGAGGTCATACGCTACCTGGAATGCGATACAAGGTGCCATATTCGCGTTGCGAGACACGAAGCAAGGAGCTGAAGAGTCGGAAACTGTCTACTCTAACCGCCTCAATAAGGCTTTCCACAGATGTGGCAACGTGTTCTCCGCAGTTAAGCAGTGTACAACGTTCTTCGATGGCCTAGATCGTTCGATCAGGACATTGGTTGAGCGTAATCGGGAGAGCAAACGCCGGATTACATATCTGGAACTCGTAAAATTTGCCCCAAGCAGAGAGAGATGCAGTCCGAGCACGCTCCGGGGTCAAGACGCGCACGCGCCCTCTCCTTCATGTAGAAGACCAGGACCCTTCGTTGCCTCTAACGCGAGGCTCGGTCCAAGGAGGTTATGATAACCTACACCTGCTAAAGGCTGATGGTTCAATGCCAACTTCGGAGTTGCCGTCAACGACGGAGCCGTCTACTGTCGACGTATATGCTGCTCTGTACGCCGTTGAGCACGTTCCGGATTTGCACGTGCCACACGCTGTTGGATATCGTAACCAACTCCCTGGATGAAGGGACCCGTATCCTCCAGGACAGGAAAGCCAGCCGCTCAATGCGGATCTTCTTTGACATCTCATTTGTCATACCTGCTACAGGCCCGGGCGTATTGCTCCAAATTGCTTGTTGCCCCTCAGTGATGTAGCAAAAATTGTGCCTCAGTATAAGTCGTTGACGCCCGCTGCACGAAAACATGTTCCCGACAAATCGTACCTTCGTGTGAAGGCGGAAATCGGCCTGGGAAACAGGAAATCCAACCGCCTCAAGGTGCGAACGCAGCCACATCTGCGGAACAGTTGGCGCCGCGGACTAGTGGCGAAGCTCAGAAAAACTGAGCATGGGAACCTCCAGCAGTGGAGAGGCGTCCGCTGTTGTGGGGTCTGAAGCGCCGGAGGCTGAGAGGGCGCGCTCCTGGGTCACAATACTGACAAGGAAAATGGCCACTTCAGACGTGGACTCTGAAAGACTTGGCATTTTGCGTCGTCCGTGAATACCGTCTAAGAATAGCCAGATTCCGGATCCAGTCTTGGTCATTGCGAAGCGCAATTACAAGATCTTCGCCGACCTCGGTGTTTCTGACCAGTATATGGTTCGACAGTTGTCCGTTTTTAACACAGGCGCTGGTCCCAATTTTTTGGTTTAGTCTCTGATACCGCCGCACCTGCGTTCTCGTCTGCCCGCACCGCCGCAAATTGATATCGCGGATGCGAACAAGAGCCCACTTTCAACTTTGGGAGTAATCGACCTGGTTTTCAGGCTTGGTCGCTGCATCGTACAGTTGTAGTTCTTGGTTTGCAAGCGGTTAGCTGCGCCGGTTATCTTCGGATGCGACTTCTTCGACCGCTTTGTCGAGGCGATTCGAACGCGGAAATGAACCGTTGAGATGGAAGACGGCACGACAATACCGATTGTTCGGACACCCCTTCGGCGGGCTTTGAAGCAGTTAGTTTCGCTGGCAGCAGCTCAACAGCCGACGGCTGACAGAAGCCTGTTGACGCAATTCCGAGTAGCTCGGTCTGTCTGCATCCCACCGGAATCGCAGATGTAGGTTTCCGTTTGATCCACACAATGTGGCTTACAGAGTGTTCAACCGCTACGTCGGTTTTCCGAGATATCCCAAACTTGCCCTTGCAAATGGGATTGTGCTTGAGGAACCGGAGAAGCCTTTTCAGGTATTGGTTGCTAACTTCAGCTGTTGCCAACAACGGTTGGTCGAAAACCAAGTTACTGGCTCGATGCTTCCACACCCTGTGGCAATACTCCCTACGTTGGTCTCTACTGCCGAAGTTCTCGGTATCCTCGAAGCTGAGAAGGGGGAGGCGGAACGGAACACTTATGAACAGAATACTTGACCGAACAGTTCGTCGGGAGATGGTAAGCCGACTTCGTCGGATGCGAATGACCGCAGCCTGTCGAAGAAAGCGATGCCGACCGTGTTGGAAAAAAATGACAAGGACCTGAGTGCTGCTGACATGAAAGATAAGGCAGTACAGAAGCTCTAGTGTCTGGACTTTAGTCATGTCCCAGGGACTCACCGCGATAAGCTGCGGCACATTTTACACGAGGTTACGCCCATTTATGATGGTACGCTCGGTAAGATTGGAATAACCGAACACCAGATTGATCTAATGCAGAACAAATGGCCAGTCTCACAGCACCTTACAGGGTAGGACCGACAGCTCGGGGAGAGGAGAAAGCTCAAGTAGAGAAAGTGCTCCGTGCTGGAGTTATTGAGCGGGCTCAGTCACCATGGGCATCACCGGTGGTGCTCGTGACCAAAGCTGATGGGTCTTGGAGTTTTTGTATTGACCATCGCAAGTTGAACGCGGCCACGGTCAAGGATGTGTATCTTATCCCACGAATGGATGAATGCATCGATTTGTTGGGCAATGCGAAAGTGTTTACAACCCTAGACGCGAATTGAGGCTCTTGGCAAGTGCCCGTGAGTGCCAAAGATCGTGCCAAGACAGCCTTCGTTTGTCATAAAGGATTGTACCGTTTCAATCCATGCCTTTTGGGTTAACGAACGCGCCAGCCACATTTCAGAGAGCTGTGGATATTTTGCTAGCCCGCTTCAAGTGGAAGACTTGCCTAGTTTACCTGGACGACATCATTATCTCCTCCAGTAACCTGGACGAGCACTTGATCCACGTACGGGATGTGATGCGAATCCTACGCGATGCAATCATTACACTCAAGTGCGAGTTCTTTACCAAAACCGTCAGGTATCTCGACCACTTCACCCGTCCTGGACGACTGTCAATAGACGAAGTTCGTGTGAAGTTCCTCAAAGAGGCTACGCATCCGCGGACGCAGACGGAACTCCGATCCTTTCTTGGCTTGTGAAATGTTAATCACCGCTTCATTCCGAACTTTGCGGATATTTCATCGCCCCTAAACGAGCTTCTACGATAGGGACAGCCAGTACAACTAGAAGCGTTCCAAGACCGGAAGGCTGCGGCTTTTTCGTCGCTCGTCGACGCGGTGACATCGCCACCCGTTCTATCCTTACCTAGGATTGGTTTGCCGTATGCCATCGACACGGATGCGAGCGACTACCAAGTTGGCTGCGCAATATTCCAGACCACCGAAGATGGCGAAAGATTGCCAATTGGGTATGGGTCAAGCAGCCTCAACTTTCACGAGAGAAACCACTCGGTGTCGGAGAAAGAGTGTTTGGCAGTGGTCTGGGCTCTACAGACACTGCGCCCCTCCCTCATGGGGAGTCGCTTTATTGTTCATACCTATCATTCGGCCTTGCGCTGGCTACTCTCTATTGCAGATACATCTTGCCGCTTGATGCGGTGAAGACTCCGGTTAGCCGAGTTCTATTTCGAGATTCGGTACAAGAAAGGACTCCTGAATACACAGGCTAATGCGCTGTCCCGCTTGGAAACAGCGACTGAAGCCGAGCCAGTCGATGATCTGGAGATATCCTGCTTCCTTGCGGAAGACGCTCCGAGCGAGACTGATGGTGATTCGGGAGGTTGGGACCTCTACGATGCCGTTTTAGTGGTTTCGGTCACGACAACCGTTGCGGGCTCTTTCGCACCAATTACGACGGAAGAACTCATCCGGGAACAACGCTCTGATCCGTTTTGTGCCGAGATTCGTGCCTCTTAGAACGGTGGAGCTTGCTTGCTCTTTGTCCAGAACGACCAGAGATTTCTCATCCAAACTGTCGGAAACCCTCCACAGATTATGGTTTCTCACTCGCTCCTATCCCGAGTGCTTCACTTGTCGCATTATGCGGAGGTGTCAGGCCAGTCTAGTGGCAAGAAGTTGTATTACACTTTGAGGAAGGACTTTTACTGGACAAGGATGGCTTTCGATGTGTATGCCACTGTTCGTGGATGTTCTGATTCTGCAAAGAACCGTTTCAAACTGCGGAAGTATCCCAAGAAGCTGGTTCTCTTCCCCGCTATGGCACCACTCGACTTTGTGGCAATTGACATACTCGGCGAGTCCATACGCCCCCGTCGGGAAGAACGGTTCCTACTGGTTATAAACGACCGCTTTTCTAAGCTGGTACGGACTGTGCCACTCAAGACCATTACCGGCAGTGCGGTCCCCGAAGCTTTCGTTGCACACTGGGTTCTTGCCTACGAACCGCCGATTGATCTGTTATCGGATAATGGACCGCAGTTTGCGGCTAAGTTCTTTCAAGACGTCTGCCGCATCTTGCGGATCCAAAACTCGTGTACGACAACATATCATCCTCAGAGTAATGAACAGGTTGAACGATCTAACCGCACTATGCTTAATGCATTGCAAACGTTTGTTGCCGATCACCCGACAGAATGTGATCAATACACCGAGGCGGTGACTTGTGCCTAAAATACGCAGGTTTATCGCACTACTCAGATCTCGCCGTTCGAGCTCGTGCTTTCACGCGTTCCACCGTCGGTGGTCATCGAGTCACAGGCAATACTGGATAACTTCTCCTCACCCCGCCTAAACAGGGACGCGTGGAAGGGTTGGCTCACTAAGAGCACCCCTACTGGTAGGAAAAATATCTCTAAGACACAGGCCGCCTAAAAGCGGAATTTTGACGCCAGAGCTCGCAAACATGCCCCTCGGATCATAGAAGGTAGCTATGCCTTCATAAGGAAGGAGTACTATAATCCCGAGAAGGAGAAACGCCACAAGCTTTCTCCCATCGCGGACGGTCCCTACAGGGTCATTTCAGTAACCGACACCACGGTCGTCCTTGACATCAAGGGAGAGCACGAGCGTTTCTCGCTGGACCGCGTAACGCCTGCGCTAACGTCTGCTTCTCAGGATTCGCAAGCGTACACGGCCGATACCGCTACGCCTGTTGTGGAACCAGCTGCCGAATCGGGAGCGCGCACTTCGTTGTCAGTATTGCCGTACTCTAACCGCGGATTTGTCGATTTGCCGGCTAAGCCGGAATCTCGCCCGTCAGTCTCTGCTTCCACTCATATACGCACGCGGATACTAGCCCCTCCGGCGATACTAAGTACCGCCCCCGACGCTCCACCTGAGGAGGGGGAGGAGGTATATCGATCTTTGTCGTTGTCACCTTGGTCCACGGAATTGATTTCGTAGGCCTCTGTCCAGCCGCAGCACGCGCCAACGCAGGAGAAGCAGCCGGAGATCCGAAGTGAGACTGACCCGCAGTTCTCGCGGAAACCTCTTGAGGAGAGCACCATTTCGGTGAAGCGCAAAGCCGGAAGCCCGGAAGAACACCAGGTTGTAGCTGCTGCAGAAGCCGCCGCTTCGCCCGCGGATGGTACTGTACTGCCGTCGCACACGGAAGGACAGGAGCCTGCCCCAGCTATGCAGCATGAGACCGGCTCGCCATAAAAGGGTGTGGTAAACATCGTAACGGCGGCGTCGAATGCGGAAAATACACACGTGCCGCAGTCGGAGCCCGACAGCGGTAGCGCACTTGCGCTGAAGAAAGCCGGAAGTCTGGGGGAAACTTTTGTCGAAAGAGACCGTGCTGTTACGGCAGACCCGACTTCGGGAGATCTTAGTGACGCATCGAGTAATGAAGCCGTTGAGAACACGGAGGAAACCGCCAATATGGCGAGCCAATACGCCACGGCGCGCGCCCCAGCCTCACTCGCGGGCGCACCGCCGTGCAGACCATTCACCCTCACGCCGGGAGATCTTGCCGTAACGCCGGAAACTCTCTTTTCGGGAAGACTTCAGTAAAGTCACAGCCCGAAAACACGGGAAAGAAAGCCAGAATTCTGGAAGCCTGAATGTGAGGGATACACAATCGTCACCAAGATCATCTGACGTACAGAACGCACTGTCGTCATGACGGAAGTCGCTTGGCAACGACGTCCACGGCGGGAACGCCATCAGCAACACCTCAGAAGAGGACACAAAAACCAAACCACACGCTGAGCGGCGTGTTCTCCACAGGGAGTACGTTATGGACCGCCTGATCAGCCACGGTTACGCCTCTGATGGAGAGCTATTTTATCGAGTCCTTTGGTATGGCTATCCTTCGCGGAAGGACACACAAGAGCCTATCGAGCACTTGCCTCGCTCTAAGGTCCTACAGTACCACCGTCGCACACGGGCACCGACACCGGCTAGGCTGGACAAAGCCCAAGAGGGTTGATCACCCACAACTTGTGAGATATGCCGTCTCAGACGAAATATGTCGCCTCACGTGAACGCAACTACGTTGATATTGAAATGCCGTTCTATTCGGAAAACCTTTTGCTGAACAAACAAGCCGCGAAAGGCGGATACCACTTACAGTCTAGAAGAAGATGAAGAAGAAAGAAGCATAGGAGAAGGAGAAGAAGCCAGGACACTGGAAAGGGAACGAAGAAGTTTTATCGCTACAGCCGCTTCTGCGAAAAGTTAGCTCTCTCTTGTGGGCCATTCGCAACAGCCTCGAACGAGCTATTGCCCACTGAGAAGGGAGAGAACAAGAAGAAACGTTTGAGCGAAGCCACCAGGGCCGGAGAAGTTTACCTCTAACTATTGAGTTTGCCCCTCATCATCGAGGTCTACGTCGGACTACTTTGGCCCGTCAGGGATTTCGAGCCGGAAAGTTACGCTCCGGACGGCCCAGCACCTAGGGTGCTCTCACTGCCAGGAGCCCCGGAGAAGCGCTGTGTCGCTATCGCTTGCAATTCCGACTGGTCAGTCCCCGTATCGGGAACGGTCACTCCCACGCCACGAAGGAAGTCGCGAATTACCGCCACTCGCGGAGTGAGGGAGGAACTGCCGCCCCTGGCGGATGCCACATCCTGAGCCCACGGGCCGGTCTGAGCTGGATCCGTTACAGTGGGTGGGTCACAACTACGACTTCGTCGTCGTTTCCCATCGCTTCCGACCTCAACGCCTCCTGGGCTCCCTTTATCCATGAGGCTCCCTCCCTCGGCAGGGTCATCACCTTCATCGTCGACGTATACAAACCTACGCGGGTGCCCTTCCGGGATATGTCGCTCCTCTCGACGGTGACTAGCCGCCTCATCGAGACCAAGTATCTTCCAAATCCATGGGTCAAAGTATACGAAGTCGCCAGCGTTGACGTTTCGTCCAGGAGAATGGTCCGACTGCCGACGAACCCGTCGGATACCTGGCTAGCAGGCATCTCGTTCCAGTCAATCTGTTCATTGACGTCCACCAACTCAGTGGCTTCGCCCGCATTGCCGACCGAGCCGAGTACCTCGGACAGGTCCAATACCCGGACCGCTTGCCGGATGAGTTCCGGAATGAACCACAACCGGTATAAATCGTACGCGTCAATGAAGAGGAATGCCGCAACGAGGACGGTCCATTGTGTCGCAATGATGCTCCAAAGGCCACGAGGCCGATCGTTCATGAAATATGAGCCTATGTAAGTTAGACAGGGCTGCAGCTCTACGTGACAACCTGGTTGGACTTCGACCGCAGGCCAGAACGGCGGCAGCGGCAGTTATCGCCCACTATCGGAGTTTCAGGAGATTTGCTCAACCTCTGTACAGTAAAACGGCACCAGTACCCCGAAACAAGAACGCTAATATTTCTAGAATCGGAGGAATGCATGGAATTAAGACCGTGCAGGACGGCGAAGATACCGGAAGTCGGTACGAAGAATATACCGAGCCCACAGTATCAGCTGCTGCTGGGGCTGAACGGTGTCGTAATATCGGTCGATTTCGTCCAACGCATTGGCTAGATGGTCGTCGTAGCCGAACTTGCCGAAAGGTCGATAACGAGCCACGTCATACTGGTACTGTGCCGGCACCGGATGCTCGTTTGGAGCTCGGAAGTGTCGCGCGTACCCAATGCGGGGCATCTCATTGCGAGCAAATTGTCTCGTCTCGTTCAGACCTACGAACAGGCAACTCGGTGTGACCGCAACGAGGGCGATCCAGTCCCAGGAACGAGTAACGTCAGCGAGGAGCCCACTAGGGAATTGACCGTCGACAGCATACGACTCGACGAGCTCTGTATCCCGAACGGCTTCGGCGTCCAGCCAGGGAGCATGGGCGAAAAGGAAATTGTGCCGGTGCGGATCTCGAAAGCGTAACGCGCGTGCAGTAGGCCATCCACCCAGCGTGGCTGGCACTACAGCATTGAACCAATCCCACACGGGCGCGAGACCAGCCTGAGCTGGAGCGTGATATTGTCCGGCAGAACCAGGCTGAGAGGCTGCCGCAGACCGCAAGAGAGGCAAAGATCGGAACGGCGGATTGGAAACTTGCATGCGTGCCTTCGAAGACGGGTGAGCGTTCGGTTTGTTGGACATCGTGGGAGAGCTCTATATCACGAGGTTCGGTATTGTAGCGGAGGTGTTGATGGTTCCGAACAGTTCTCGGCAGACCCGTCTTGGGAAGCGTCTTTATATACCTCCATCGCGAGGCGCGTCGAGCCGACGAAGTCGATGTCTCAGCCTGAGAAGGGGGAGATGTAGAGCAAAACGCCTTGGACAGGGATGCACTGAGGTGCTTTTCATATCTCGCTGATCCGTTCCCGGCTTCGACACCTCATGTTATGACAGGCTACCGTGATAATGGCCCCATTTTGGGGTATGTCTAAGAAGGGTGGTGTTTCTGCACACGCGTGCTGAGTTGGCCCGATGCTGGGTGCGCCGTGGCAAGCCTGCCACGGTTTCACACGTGTAAGCTGTTGGCCGGCAGCGGCGGATAGTTAGATATTTTAGTTGATATTTTCAAATGCCCTATATAGGTGGCGGCACTTGCCGCCACTGTACGGGAAGTAGACCTCAAGAAGGCTTCTGGTTCCGAACTTCCGCCGCTTGCGATTACGTGAAGTGTATCAAAGCCAACCATTTGGTACAAGAGGTATGGCGCAGATCCTAGTCTATGAAAGCAAGCTAATGCAGGGGAAAACTCGTGGGCGCTAGCAATCAGAAGATAGATACTTTCTAGCGGCAAGTATCTCCTGCTTTTCTTCAAGGTGAAGCATTCGAATATTTGCGAGACCATTGCGCTTCTGCCTTGCGGTTACCATTTGGTACGTGACTGTTTTAGACACAGGTCTTCGACAGGCGTTGAGGGAACTCATTTGTATATCCATTACTCTGGTATCACCTATAAACTCTGGATTTGCCGACGCCTGATGTGAAGCAGGCCCCACAGATCTTGCCTGTGTGTCACATGGCGTATTTGTTACCGCAGCTATTTCGCGTTCGATACTGTAGTGTGTTTTTGGTAGACGAGACTTTATACTGCACACTGTGCAATCAGCTTGACTATCCGCTTCTTTGAGACAGAAAAAGGTGGCGCTCTTGAGGGTGGTCCGTAACAATCATTGATATTCTTGGATACAAAATTCGTCCTTCAAAAACAACACCTGTCGAAGAGGGTTTGATGAGATCCTTCAGTGCTACGAAAAGATATTTTTGAAAGAGCTGCAGTCTCTCCGCTCTTACTTCTGTCTTGCTTCTTTGTTTCTCGTGTACGTCAACACACGGGGACAATCCAACGTCATGCCATTCTGATGAGCGTTCCTTGATGTTGCTGAATCGAACGCGAAAAGTGTTCGCACTCTGCGTTCCCGAATTGGAAAGTATGGTTCCATCGCAGTACAGATCTACCATTGCGATTAATTCTCTTTCCCGTGCTTCAGTGAGTCTACGCATAACATCAGAATCTCAAGGGTTAGAAAAAATCCTTTCCCCATCTTTGTGTCTATATTGAAACTGCTCGAGACTTTTCAAACCCACGGCTAGTGTACGTTTCTCACGGATAAGGTCCAGTGTTGATCAAAACAGTTCTGTTGTGTGAAAACCGAGCAATGAATTGATGTGTACTGTTTTCCGCCCTTATTCAGAACGGTCAACTTCCGAGCACGATCCACGTAAGATCTAAACACTTCCGGACTACGAAAATCTTTTTTTACAAATCTTTCTTTTTTGGAGTGTTGGCAATCAAGTTTGGTGATCAAATGATAATCATTTACCCTCTCACTTAAAGTCATTTGACTTAGAGTACAGTGCTCCAAAAGAATTTTTGACGAGATGCTTAGGTCCTTGATGTTAGGAAGAGGAGCCAATACTCCTCGAAAAACTGGTACGGCTTCATCTCCGAACTCCTGAAAGAATTTGTATACGTTCTCGGTAAACTGAAATTTCAATTCCATCTCCTTGCAGCGAAAGGTTGAGGTCTTCCAAGACCTCAAGCAAATTATTGTTTACAGAGTTTGTTCCGCTTGCGCTCCCAACGAAGCTTCTTCGACATGAGACTGTACATAAGAGTCCTCAATGATCTCTTCATGTCCACTTAGAGAGGTTCCTGTCTCATTGTCAATCAAGTAAGTCTTGCAACTCGGCTCGTTGTCGTTGTAGTCATAAGTAATATTTGTAGGATTGACGATGAGAAACTTTGACATGCCGTAGCAATTTCACTCTAGTCTCGATCGTCTTGAGCATATTCGGCCATGGTACATTGCGATGAAGATCTTATGGCGCTATCACGTTCCGCAATTCTACTTGATTCAGCTGGAACCACACGTTGGCTTTCTG
This sequence comes from Gracilaria domingensis, assembly GCA_022539475.1. Lineage (NCBI taxonomy): Eukaryota > Rhodophyta > Florideophyceae > Gracilariales > Gracilariaceae > Gracilaria > Gracilaria domingensis. The sequence continues at coordinate 299,618 of VCMS01000035.1, forward strand.
TGGTAAGCAATATAGCTCAAACTGAACTTTTCATTCAGTAGGCGCTCGGAGGGTCCTGTTCCAGTCCAGTTTGTTGTTTTTCGAAACAAAAACCAGTCAAATCGAGATTAGTCCAAGATTCATGGAACGAAACTGCAACGATTGATGTGCAAGTTTTACCCAGTTTTGTTTCTTCGACGTCTAAGGTAAGTTGCAAGGAGCCCTCTAACGACTGGTTCTCCCAAACAGCATTGTATCTTAATCTGACGTTGAACCAAAATTACCTACTTGCGATGCAGAATGTTCCTATTAATCGCAAGGAAATTTCGGCGCGAAGATCTGTGAGGAAGCATACATCTTGTACAAGACCTCTTGCTCCCAGCAGCGAGGTCCCCGGTGCAAATGCTAACGTTCGCGAGCTCAATCAAGTGTTCCTTCTCATTACTATTCCGATGATTTACCAATTCTTGCTCCACGTCCCAGAAATACAGCCCCTGGTCGTTTGCACAGTTCTTCACTGCAATTGTCTGAAAGACGAGCACAACTCGGCACAAGTACCATCCACCAGGACGGCGTGGTTTCACATCAAGGGGTATCGAGGAAGTAGTCGATGTAATCAAAGCGGCTTCGTCAGCCTTTGAGACGATTGCCAAAGAGCATGACGAAAAAATTCTAAAGCTAAACAACGTGATTAAAGAAGCGAATACCGAGGTTGTTAATCAGTGCAAGCAACTCGAGTAGAGATTGGGCAGATGAAAAATGAACTGTGCAATGCTACGAAAAAAGGATTTGAAAATCGTGCTGCAATTGTTGCACACGGAAAAACCGAGACGAACAATGTTGAGACCGATGGGATTGAAAAGACGATAGAGTTGGCTTCTTTCTTGTATGTATGTTGTGTGAATCAAAGTTTGTAGAACGTATAGGTTAACTAACATATCTCGTGCCACGTCTTGAAGGAATATGTGCGTTACCCTTGTTTCCGCGAGTTCATTGCACTCAGCAAAGGAGAGCTGTTATTTAGTAGGGCATATGATGAAGAATGCGAAGATAACGTTTTATACAGCTCTGCCATTTTACAAAAAGCAGTGGCATTGGTAGGACAAGAACAAGGAAAGGATTTTCTCGGCGCTTTGGTGCCGCCAAGTACGAAGAGGCGAGAAACTACAATGATCACTGTAGCAGCGTCTGCTGGAAGAGCTCAAAGTCGAACTCATGAAAGTATAAGAAAGAACATGGTACGTATTCACACTCATTGATTGTGCTCCATGCTTCACGATTGATTGAACTAATTTTCAAACATCCATGGAAATAGTTTACTTCTTTTTGTGCAGCGACAAACGCATCTTGCTCTTTGAATCCGCGTTCGGACTCAGCCACTGAGGTGCGAAAAGCGTGAGCGAAGAATTTGGTACAAAGTCAAAAGTAGACGTGGATTTTATGCAAAGCTGGAGTGCGTGTTGCTTTTCTGCTCACGAACAAGCGAAGGCAACCGTATTATCGGCGAAGAACCATTTGAAAAACTGTCCACTCTCTGGGTTACTTTCCCAGTTTGAAAATTTGCCGACGGAGAACATGAACACATTGCAGTTCAGTTTGTTCTCGACATCATTCGTATCTCTCAAAGTAAATGACGTTCTTTTGTTTCACAGAATCAAACCAATAGGCTCACATTTTGACATCGTTTTTTGTGGTAGATCAAACAACCATTGCAAAGCCTTTGTAAGCTTCCTATGGGTGGCGGCATGAACAAATCCCATGCAACAAAGTGGGCGAAAGAAGTAATGTATCTCAGTGAAAAGTATCTCACCTCTGGAAATGAAGATATTGGTTTGCAATCTTCGAGTGAGGATGGGATAGGTGGAAGTGATAGTGTCTCCATTTTGTATGCAATTGCTACTTATGCGTCGTTAAGCGAAGAAAAAGAGAAGAAAATGAGAACTCTTGCGGAAAGAGTGGGTTAACGACAGAATTAGTGGAGAAGGACAGGAGCGATAGAGTATATTCTGGTCTACAACTAGTAAAGAATTATTGTTATTTGAGTGCTGTTAAGACAGCACTGTTGTAATTGTTGACTCTTCTCTATGTCTTTGGAAGAAACTATTCAGAGAAGTTGCCATGCCCTATAAAAATAGAAGGCGTCGGGTTCTGAGTTTTTGGACATGAATCTATGATCGGTTCAGTGGTAAAGTGCAGAAATGTAACGCGAAATGGTGCGACAAAGCAACATCTCCTGACAACCGATAGGTAACATTTCTGCACCATGGAGCCATTCCATGATTTCCGGGAACAGAGCTACTGTACATGAAGATGATGATCCACTCATGCAAAAGTGTGTGCATTGCACGCATCAAATGAGTTTCCAATAATATATCACCCTTGAACAGTCCAGAGCAGTCCAGAGTCATGCGATCAAAACCAAAATCGCAGCAACGCCTTCAGTCGCACCATCATCATGATGACGATGATCGTCATCGCCCGCGAGTACTGTTACCAACCGTGCCAAACGTACCACAGTGTATGGGGTATCGTCATGTGAAACATGCAATCTTCTCATCTGTCTCTATCTCCGTCCCGTCGGCCTCCACTCAACAAGCAAAGCCCGCGTTTTCGCGTCATGACAGCCTCCATCCGGCCCGCCCCGATCCCTACGTCAGACCCTCATGGTGCTGCAAATCCTGCATGCGCCCCGACATGTAGCAGCACCGCCTTATCACATGCTTGCAGTTCGAACTTGCGTTTTACTGAGCGTCTCCTGTCAACGACATGACTTGCCCAACCACAAGGATGAATGTATAGAGCTACGAAAACTACAGACCGAAAAACAGATCTGTGATGAAACAATGCACGCGTGAAGCACGACGCCGCGGCCATCAAGCGATCAGCCGCAACGCTCCGTCACGGTGACTCTCCCCAGACGCCAGTTCTCCGTACGCCTCAGGTTGGCGTGCCTGGTGGAGGTCATGACTCATACGTATGAGATGGCCACTGTTGGAAAAGGTTCTTGAATATCATCTCGCCCTGTTGTGCTCTTACTCAAGCAGCAGCTGCTCCGACGTCAAGAATTGCATACGTACACACCACTGCGTCTAAATCAAGGGGATCGCTGTATAGCATTCAGCACTAATTGGGAAAATAACAGCCGCAGTCGCACGAACAGCGCGGGGCAGCTTGGCGATTGCGTGGAACATATTGCGCGTTACGTTTGGGGCAATGAAAGGGAGGCAGCTCGCGTGGGCGAGCTGAAACGCCACGTTGAGCGCTATTTAAATCTCATCAATAGGCTGCACTTCTTTTATCTGCAACTGATACTCAACCCGGAACTGCTCACGAAGGGCGGGATTAGGCATTCCCCGTGCAGTAGGGATGATGGTACGCTCAACAAAGAGATCTGGGGCAGCAACCGGATGTTGACATGGATTCTTGGTTTGCACAGTCTCCTTCCTTGTGTGCACTAGATCATTGCACGAGAATGATGTATCACTATCACTCATGTTTTCAGTTTCATTATGTTCTAGGGAGGTGAACGATGGTGATTGTTCTTCATGCTGCGTGGGCGCCACGTTCACTTCTTCGTTTCAATCCTGAAGAGCTAAAATGTCATCGCTACTGTAGATGTTGTCAGTATTAAACAGCAATTCACGACTTGTGACGATATCAGTTGCGCTTGGCATATGGTCGACGTTTGAGAGAGTCTCGACAAGGTCAATGCCGTTTTCGGAGCCACGTCCGTGTTTGAGTGAGGACAAAGTGAAGATACACACTTCTGGGGTGGAAGGTATTATCCGTGGGGGTCTTGTGAAGTCGATCATGTGCCTCAAAGGTGTGAAGTCGTGTGAGCCCCTGCGTGAAGTTAGCGTAAAATTTGCTGACGGGCAGCATGAGGCTCAGGAAAAATCTGCCTGAACTCATAATACTTCACGCAAAGTGTACTTTTTCAATTTCCTTCATTTATTTCGTGCATGCACTGAAATCTTCATGCAGGTGTAACGGGGATATTATGCGAAAAGAACCGCAAAGCACGGTTCTCACAAATTACTGCAAACCAAAGCTTACGCCAATAAACTGTAACAACGTAGCTGCCCATATCCCACGATATAGAGTCTATTCGACAAATGGTCTCGTATGAGGCCAGAACTGCAATTGATATTAAGCTTAATAATCTTTTCCAAAAATTCACGTAGTTAGTTGTCAGCGCTTGCTCACAGTCTCCTCTGTCGAAGCGGCAATGTTGATCACCTTTCTGTCAGCAATCGAGCAAAAGACAGCGGCCTCAATCGTCACCTTCCACACTACCTTTGCCAACCATACCAAAAGCAGTTAACCTTCGTGAACAAGTTGAAACTCGAATTCATAAACGCGCGCGCCTTATTACATTCATAGTGACTGCAAATGCTTCTTTGAAACTTTTTGAAACCCCAAACTAATCAGTGGAACCACTACTGCGATGAACACTAATGTCAATAATAGACGTAAACAGACTATTGTAACGGATAACTTCAAGCTTACAGACCGTTTCAACGCTATTCACATGAACTTATGCAGTCTACATGTTGGCAATCATGACACTGTTGCGAATCAACAAGATGAAGCCTAAAAAGTTTCTATGGCGCAAAGTGCGGAGACTGAAACTGAAAACAATACCAATGAGACCGTTTAGCAATCCAATATGACAAGTTACGATACCGAGACAGAAACGTACAGCCAATAGCCATCTGATGCAGATCTTGTGTCACAGAGTGACGTGGTGTCTGTTCATTCGATGAAGTGGAAGTCACAAGATGTATCTCTGAACGTGAATGGTTCAGTGCAAATACACAGATGGAAAATCAATAGGCCAGCCGGAGATGTCATCTCGCAGAGTCATGCTCCAAGTAATCTGACACCCAATGACTTTTTCATGTGGATGTTCTCAATGTCTCATCTCTCGTCCATGGTATTTGCAACCAATCAACGATTGTCACGACATGGACTGAAAGAGACAAAACGTGGGGAGATTTCGAGATTTTTTTTGATTATGATTCTTATATCCACGTCTGTGTTCTGCAAAGTGGAATATAGTCTGTTCGCTTTGGAAACTAAGCTAGTTTTGGGGCTATTTGGGGCGCGCGAGGGGGTAGCAGAGGCTGGCACTCAAAAAATTAAGAAATTTTGGAATATTAAATTCCATTTCGCGCAGTTTAGTTCCTGGGTCCCCTAGTTTTTGTAGAGGTTCTACTTCGCCGCACCACCCCATTCACTCTTTTCCGCGACCCTCTCTCAAAACTGCACTCGTGCTAGTTTGCCTTTCCATTTTCTCCCATGTTGCAATGCCAATCGCAACTCATCCCACCTCAATCATCCAATCAGTTCTTCCCAGTCCACACCACCCCCGCTATTTACCCATTTCTCGCCCATCACGCGTTCGCATCCTCTCTCTCCGTCTCTTAGCAAACGTCATTTTGTAGAAGTCAGGTGGACAACCCTCCCCCTTCTCGTATACCCGCCTCGCCCAAAACGGCTTCACATCCCTCCCATCCTTCTCTCCTCCTGTCCCCTCAGAATCCCCTTCGCAGTCCGCGCTACCTCCGCCGCACTCCTAAACCCAGTCACCACCGGAGCTCCGACTCCCTCCCGCGGCACCTCCTCCACCACCTTCTTCATCTTCTTACGCCTATTCTTCAGACGGCTCTTCCCATCCCCAACCCCACTACCCTTTGTCTTCGGTGTCACAGGAGACCCCTTCTGCACCGCCACCCTTCCCACACTTCCCTTCTCCGTCTTTCCCTCCACACCTCCTTTCACCGTCTCCTCTTCCACCAATCTTTGCCTCTTGCCCAGCTCCTTCACCTCCTTCTCCAGCACGTCCAACCTCTCGTTCAGAACCCTATTCTCTTCCCGCAACTCTCCAACCTCCCTTCCCGCACACTCCACTATCCCATACACATGATTTCTCATCTCCACTCCCAATACCGACAACGAATTCCGCAGGCTCGAAATCGCCTCAACCGAAACACCACTACCACCCCCACGCAGCACCACACCGCCCATTTCCGTTACAATCTCCACAATTCCATCGTCCAGTTGCTCCTTCATCACCAACCCCAACATCCCCACTCTCACCTTCATCTCCCCCACAAACCGCATCTCCCTGTCACCCTCTCCGCCCCTACTCTCTATCTGGTCTCCAACCTCTAACTGACTCAGATGCACCGCACCCCTTCTTTCCATTGTGACCCCCTCCACCTCCAATTCTACACCCTTCTCCACCTCATCACCATCCCCTCTCCTCGCCTCACACTTCTTTCCTTCATCAGCCACTTCGTTCTTCTGCGACATCCGACCAGCCACCGTAATCACGTCCTCTTCCCGCTTTGGTGACTGTGTCTGCGGTACCTCCTCCACCTCCAACAGCGCCAACAGCTCCTCATCCTTCACGTATCCGTTCGACATCTTCAGAAGAACAAGTAGTAGTTGGATCGAAGTTGCCGCTGCGATACAGTGCAATCGAGCTAAACTGTGCTGTCCACCCCCACTGTCCAACCACACGGGCTATATCCAGCACCATGATTGCCACTGTTTCCCTCATCCATTTCCCGCCAAAACATCTACTGTACACCTTCGCACCTTCCACTATTTAAGCGCCACCTCTCTGTCTCCTCTTTCGCGCTCACATAATCCCCAACCACCTCGCCTCGACCGGAGATATTTTTCTCTTCCACCATAACCCCACTCGATGGTTATAGCAAACCAGGAAGATATTGCCAGTGGAGGCAAGCTAGGGACTAGTGATTGTACTTAGAGTTGCTCACCCTCTGTCTCGACTGGGGGCATGTTCTTCTTCCGTCACATCCTTTGTGGGTTGTGACAAAAAAAGAATATGTCACCACTCGACACCGGATGGGTAACAATGATAGCACGTAGAGTAGTTCATCCTCCCTCTCAGCATCCACTGGGGATATATTGATGTTCTCTCACATCCTTGACCGGTTGTGATACAAGAGAAATACATCTCCAATGGAGACGGAGAATATAGTCATGATAACACGTAAAGGTAACAATGTAATAAACAATAAATTTATGCTACTATCTCTAACCAACCTTTCGAAAACCAGCTATGACATGAGCTGGGTTACTCGAGCCAAAGATGGCAGATCCTGCAACTGAAATGTTTGCATCGGCCTTCACTACTCTTTTCACAGTACTCAGTCCAATACCCCCATCCACCTGTATCCCTATTCTTGGGTACAACTCCCTTGCATGTCGCACCTTATCAAGAACACCCTCCATAAACGCCTGTCCTCCAAACCCTGGCTCCACCGTCATCAACAATAACATGTCTACAACTCCTTCCGTCATAAGTGCTTCTACGACCTTTATAGACGTATTCGGGCGCAACCCAACTCCATCCTTTTCAATATGGCAATCCGAGTGAAGCTATAGAACCCGTTCACGTCATTTATGAAGCCAAAATGGCTCCTTTCATCCTGTATTCAAGCTCCCCGTAACTCGTACTTTACAACTACTTTACAACTCAGGTTCGAAATCAGTTTCATTCATTGTACACTTTCTACTCTTCCACCTACTTTTCATAAAACATCATCACACTTTGTGGCTTGTCGTCTCATACAAGCCCTATCATTCATTCAGTACAATCACATATCATACATTTCGCTCACTTTCACAAAGTGAACCATGTTCCCGTTCTGCGCTTCCCAACCGTTTGTACTTAAGTATCACTCTTTACCCCAGCAGTTCTCCGCCCCATCTTCCATTTTTATCGTCACACAAAAACAATCGAACACTTGCAATGAACTCCGAGTCCGACATGCCTCCGGCTCCGCCTCCGAGTCCCAGATACTCTGACGTCCCTCAGGCCTCATCTCCCACCCGAAAGACTCGGGCCGTTATTGTTGGAAGGGGACGTATAGGTACCATGCTGGCAAACGAAGAAGATACGGTCATTTCCGCACACGAATTCTGCAGCATGGCTGCTACCTCTCATCTTTCTGATGTACCGATACTAGTTTGCGGAAGAACGAACACCCTGGAGACCGTAATTCAGGCTTGCCCTTATTCGCTGAGAAAGATTCTCGTTTTCTTCCAGAATGGAGACATCATACCATTGCTTTCGAAGCTCGGTGTGGACAAATGTTCAAAAGTTGTCCTATACGTTGGTGTCCCCTCAAGAAACGCAGCTCCGCAGGATGGTGTCACTCCTCAAAGTCCGGATGGTCTCACTGTCGCAACAGGAAAGTGGGCCTCCAACGTTGCAGACAGGTTTAGGTCTATGGGTCTCACTTGCGGGGTTGTCGACGAAGACACATTTCTCGTAAGCTATTATGAGAAGCTCGTGTGGCTATCATCGTTCAACATCGTCGGGGCCTCAAGAAGTTTCATTCCTATGGACGTAGTCGCTACGGAGTACAGTACGGTTGTGCTCACAATAATGAAAGAGCTGTTGAAGATAGTTTCGCTTAAGACAGGTACTACTTTCAACCTGTAAGAGACCGTTGGGCGACTTCTTGCATATGGGAAAACTCTCGTTGGCTTTCCTACTTCTTTCTCCGACTTTCAGTTTAGAAACGCGTACTTCTACGACCTTTCCCGCCAAGAAAGAAACATCGTAGGCCGTGACCCGGCTCCTTTTCATACGAACTACGTCAATTTTGTTAAGGAAAAGTTATCCCCCTCCCCATTCCCCCAGCTTTGAGGTTAGAACACATGACTTTTCGGTGTTTTAAACCTTTTAGAGATAGTCAAACATAAGAGTTGCTTTATCGAAATGACCTGTTCCTATTACATTACTTATATTGTTCGTCCTTCTGTGGTTCAAATATGCCCCTTGAAATCCTACATCCTTTATCACTAATACCTGGCTAAGTTTTTGCTATATGGAAAAGGGTCATTCCACATCATTAAAGTGCACGATACTACTAACAAAACAAGTACAAAATTGTGATATTTCTGAAGAACTAAGCCTTTGCAATACTTGGGTCACCCGTATAAAGTAAAGTAAACCTTTTATGGGCTTCAACCCTTAATGGAGGTTGTTTTACTCTTCTTGATTTCTAAGCTCATGTTGAAGATATTCATAGTTTTCTTTACCCACTTGAACCCGTACATATAATTTATGACTAAATCATCCTTTCTTTACTGCAAATCAATGCAACAGCTTCTCGTCGTAGTAACGTTTTAAAACAGTGCTACAATACCCGTATATGGTCGTTCTTAGACTATTTTTATACTACGAAACACCTTGTGAACATCAATCACATCCTTCTCATTCGTATACCCACACCCATTTGCAAAACGAACCCTTTCGAAAGCTTTCAAAACATGTATAACTCAGAAGTTAGAGCCCAAGAAGTAACTCCTCAGCAGCTGGCTAACGAAATATTCGAAAATGGCTACGCCGTGATTAGTGATATTGACGGTACTCTGAAAAGAGCTGGGGAGAACATTCCGGCCGAAACAGTCAAATGCATGAAGTACATCAACGCACGCGTTGGTTTCGGAATTGCTACTGGGCGAGATATAGAGGATGCCGAGAGTTTCATGGAGCACCTGGGTGGCTACACTTTTGGCATCTCTGGAAACCAAAGCGCACGGGTTAGATTATCCAATGGTACCGAAATTGATCAGGACCTTGACAGGGAAGGCTACGAAAGATGTGCAGCCGAACTTGAGAGACTTGCACTCTCCTTAAATGAATCGCACGGACTTCACGAAGAGCGTCAACAAGCAGTTGTGAGCACTAGAAAAGACAGTGGACTCCCTAACTTCACGTACAATGGACTGTCGAAGTGGAAAACAGAAGTTAACTCCGGTATTTCAAAAGTGTTGACATACTTTCCGAACCTGGTTGCGTACCCTCAGGATGAAAACTGTGACATAGGGGACATTCGTTTCACGAAAAACACTGGGGCGCTAGCCTTGGTTGAAAACGACCCCCAGTTCGACACACATTTAATCGTTGCTTTCGGGAATGCTTCCAATGATGGCCCTCTATATGAAATGGCAACCCTGGCAGTTCATGTGAAGGGAGACGACCATCCAGCAGGGGTAAGATATCTTGTTGATGGGGTGGAGGACGTGCATGAGACCATCAGAAGGGTGGCAGAACTGTACGGGTACAGAAAATGCAAGTGTCAATGGTTTAGAAATGCTCTTGGAATTTGTTTCAAGTGCTACGATGCCTGTAATACTTAGCTAGGATATGAGATCTTAGTAATAAAAGTGTCGTATATATCTCAATACCCTTTTATGATTCATGATTCATGGTGGTTTTTATCGTGCTGCTTTTCCTCGTAGCCGTACAACAGAGCCACCAGCATAATTGTCGAATGTACATCCTCCACGCTTTCGAACAGGTTGTGTACTCCACCCGGGATACAATCTTCTTTGACGTGAACGCCGTACACGCCTACCTCATGCAACGGCCCGTCGCTCAAAGCACTTCCGAACGTCACGACGTCATCCGTATCAATAAATCTCGGTTCATTATCCACAAGATTTGCTCCTCCGCTTCCTTTTGTGTATCGCTTGTCCACAATTTCGCAACTTTTATCGCCGGGATAGATAACAAACGCATCCATCTTCTGCAACAGGTCCCCAATAGCAGAATCCACTTCTTCTCTCCACTGCCACAGTTTCTTGTACACGAAATTGGGAAGGCCACTATCACTTCTGGTCTCCACGAACCCCTTGTCATCATCATTCACAATACCATGCCTCCTATTCAAATCCCTTGCCAGGAACAGTAGTCCGTCAACAGTGTGGTCAAGGGTGTGATCATTGAATGCACCCTTAATTTCCCTCTCGTCAGAGAAACGCAGGAAAGCTCCATGATTCGCCGAGACACCAAACTTATAGTCTCCGAGTCCTTCCATTTTCCCCTCCACGTCGCCCACATCACCCCCTGTGACAAGTCCGAAACCAACACGTTCGTCAATGAACTTCATACACTTCACAACTTCTTCTGGAATTGACTCTCCTTCTCTTCTCAACGTTCCATCAACGGAACTTAATATACCGTAACCATTGGCATATATGAACTTAGACAAGGTATTGGGTGAAATTTCGGCCAAGTCTCTCTGTTCCTCTGCCATTTTTCCTGATACAGTTACCATACTGCCACAAGTACCGCATAGACAGCTGTATAGACTTCTCAGTTTCATACTTCTCTTAAAAGCAACCTTAAGTGCAGTTTCAGAAATGTTAGGACGCTACATGTTCAATTGCGAATTGCACAGTCCCAATCAGTTGGCTCTCCTTCAACACTTCTGTCACTTCTGCAGGATCCACGTCTGCCGGCGTCACCCCCTCAACATCTTCAATTAGAATGGCGACCACACTAACTATAGAGTGTATCTTGTCTGCAAACATCATCCTTCGCATGGTACTCGTTGACTCATTGAGGTACGAAGCAACACATAACAATTCCTTCATCCCAATGGGCCTCCGATCTCTTCGTATCAGCAGATTGCAACGCCAAAACCTGGCTAATCGCTTCCACTTCTGTGCACCAGTCGCTGCCAAATATTGTATAGCTTTCAGACGATGCAAACCATCTACAATGAAGCACTTCTTCCTTAGGCGTCCCTTGTCAGCATCCCTCTCTCCCGTAGTAGCATCTTGTAAGGCCACCACTGGAGAACCCATCGACTGCAATATCCCCCGCTCCTCCATACTCTTCACAAGGGCTTCAACGTGGCGTCTACTTACTCCACGGAGTAAATTGGGCGGAGTGTCCACCAGAGTGATGTTAACAGTAACAACAACCATCCGGTAGTGATTGAGGTTCACCTTTGGTACCTTCTGACGAATTCGTCTGTACGTCTTGCTCCGAGTAGGTGTCCCTTGTGTTCCAGACCGCTCGCCAGAAACACTTGAACGTGCCATTCTTGCGGACAGAAACAAAACGTCATCGTCCTGCTGCTCCGCAGTTTCTGGTGCAGTTTGGGGTACAGATAGACCAGCTCCTTGTGCGGATTGCGCATCCGCGTCTGGAAGGGGACCTTTCATGATCTCATCTTCCTCCTCTTGCACAGCCGTCCCCTGCTGAACCGTCTGTTTCGACGCAGAAGATCCCCTTGTGTCGACGGTCTGATTCATTGCAGCAGATGCCCTTTTCGACGCAGTGGGCTCCGTAGCGGAGATAGACTTTGTTTGACCTGTCCGCTTCGTAGCTGGGGATGATATTGTCTCCTTAGTCCGCTTCGCAACAGACGATGGACCGGCCCGCGGAGGTGCTACTGATGCGCTACCTCTCGGTGTTGATGAGCTTCGAATTGGCTCCGTGCGGCTTGTCGGCGTCATCGCTTTACTCATAGCGCTCACCGTTCGTCGTTTGGAGGCCGGAATGCTGGCTGCCACCGGTTCCATCATTTTCTCATCCCAAGGAGCGGCCGTCCGGAGATCCTGGATATATTGTGGAAGATCCAGGCCCTCCGCCCGGTAAGGGTAGAACGTCTGACTGCTTCGACTGATGAGAATATTATGAACCACCACAAGACCTGGGTCCAATTGCTTCCCGTGCAACTCGCGGCGTAGAACACTTCCAATTCCATGCAACAACGCTTCCCCGACTATCACCTTTCCTTCATTCTCAATATCCATCTGCAGCGAAACTCGCATTCCACCTTGCAATAATCGAGTGCTCCGCTGAGTGCGAGGAGTCACGCTTTGCGTACGCTTTCGAACACGAGTTGGCTTCATGTTGAACAGCTATTGCAGTGAAAGGTGTATATCAACAATACGCTCGCTCTGGACGATACAAGAACGGATGCGAGCCTTTTAAATGGCGACTTACGCTGGGCACGCCCGCTTTCGGCAGCTCCTCCCAGCGCACTGCCAGTCTCGTCCGTGTCCTGTCCGTGGCCGCTCGCACGCTGATTGTACGCTTTAGAGTCGTGGAGTTCACGCAATGATGACTCACGTGAGCAATGGTCGCGCTGTCTAATCGTGATCTTCAAATGCTTTGCATAGTAGTCAAGAGTACACTCATTCACTTCCATGTAGAGCCTACTCCCGCAAATACACGTGGACAGCGGCGCCAACGTACCGGCGGCCGGGTGTACCGAAATCACTGCGGGGCGGCGTGTTTTGGGAGATCCCGGGAAGGCGCCGGAATGTGGCCAGAACGTGCCCGCGGGCGGGAGGGGTCGGTCGTGTTAGGGTACCTACCCTAACACGACCGGACCCCCCCGCCCGCGGGCATAAAATCGCACATTTTTCAAAAAATCGTCCAAAACGTGCCCGCGGGCGGGGGGGTCCGGTCGTGTTAGGGTAGCTACCCTAACACGACCGACCCCCCCCCGCCCGCGGGCATAAAATCGCACATTTTAAAATCGCAAATTTTTCAAAAAATCGTCCAAAACGTGCCCGCGGGCGGGGGGGTCCGGTCGTGTTAGGGTACCTACCCTAACACGACCGACCCCCCCCGCCCGCGGGCATAAAATCACACATTTTTCAAAAAATCGTCCAAAACGTGCCCGCGGGCGGGGTGGTCCGGTCGTGTTAGGGTAGGTACCCTAACACGACCGACCCCCCCCCCGCCCACGGGCATAAAATCGCACATTTTAAAATCGCAAATTTTTCAAAAAAACGTCCAGAACGTGCCCGCGGGCGGAGGGGGTCGGTCGTGTTAGGGTAGCTACCCTAACACGACCGACCCCCCCCGCCCGCGGGCATAAAATCGCACCTTTTTCAAAAAATCGTCCAAAACGTGCCCGCGGGCGGGGTGGTCCGGTCCTGTTAGGGTAGGTACCCTAACACGACCGACCCCCCCCCCGCCCGCGGGCATAAAATCGCACATTTTAAAATCGCAAATTTTTCAAAAAAACGTCCAGAACGTGCCCGCGGGCGGAGGGGGTCGGTCGTGTTAGGGTAGCTACCCTAACACGACCGACCCCCCCCGCCCGCGGGCATAAAATCGCACCTTTTTCAAAAAATCGTCCAAAACGTGCCCGCGGGCGGGGGGGGTCCGGTCGTGTTAGGGTAGCTACCCTAACACGACCGACCCCCCCCCCCCCCCCCCCCCTTTCGGCAGTGATTTCGCTGCACACGCCGTGCACATATATCAAACTAGAGAAAACTAGCGCTTCACACCCACTTGATCCGCGACTTTTGGCACAATACGCGACCTTTGCAATAGCTCCGAATCGCGACGTGGCCGACATCAGAGCGACTACCTGGGCAACCCAAGTCTCTGAATCTTCTCCGCTTACCAATACAGTAGAAAACCTTGGCTTTCTACTGGGACCAAATGCTGGAGAAGCGAAGACATGTTGGATGATGGGGTATTTGGGTCGTCCCAGCTTAAGTGCCTTAGAAGACGAATCGAAGTGTTCAAGAGTCGGAACGAAACCGCCTTTCACGAGGGCCGAATTCACCAGAGTTATCCTTGTCTTTTCTGGGAAGTATGTAATAGAGTGCTCATCCAGTGTTTCTTTCACGAGACTGAGGAAAGGAGGAAGGGCCTGTTCACCAATTTGATCAAGAATCGACCTTGTGTCCGTACTTGAGAACATTTCTCTAACAGCAGTCCATGTTTTTGAACTGGACATACTTGAAACACAATGTTGAAGAGCTCGTAAAGTGAAAGAACGCCCTCTCATTGCAAACCGAGGAAGCTGTGTGGAAGTTCCTGGTAAACCTGGATTACGCTGGTAAGGAGTATTGCCATTCCATTGCTTTCTAACATGTCCGTGCTCAATGGAGCGAATAGTCTCCTCCACAGCCGTTGCTGTTCTTCTGGACGTCTTTTTGTAGTGTCTTTTAAATAGCAGGTGTGCATGTTCGTATATGCCTGCGTCATAGTACTTGATACTTCCCAGACGGCGAATATCGTCCACGAGATGATCGAGAAGATGAAACTTCAGAGTTCCCAGTCTGGAGGGATGAAAATCCGCCAGAGTCTTTGTTGCGGAACGCTTGAAGGCTTCAATCTCCGAACTAAGACACAGGAGAGAGCTTTCAGTCCAATACGGGTCACGATTGTATCTGAATAAGGTCGAGAGCAAGTCCGAGTACTGAGAGAAAACGGTTGTGATTGGGGCAACGTCCTGTTCTCCACAGCATATGTCAAAGAATGCTCCTATGAAGGGAAAGACCATGTCAAGTGCTTTGTAGTTTTTGGCCTCCAGCATTCCACGGAGACCGTCTTTCGTGAAGATACCATTCAAAGATTTGCCTTTCTCCTGCGTGGAGAAATCGATATGTAAACCTTTGGCAGGAGAATCGCGTTCTATGGCAGCTAGAATTGCGTTTGCATGGTTGAGGAGTTGGGTGCGTATCGTTCGAAATGAACGCGATGCAGATGTTCCTATTGTGGTGCACAGGGTGTCTGACTGCAGTCTCTCGATTGTGGCCGTTTTTATCAACTTTGAGATGCCGAGATGCAAGTTGTGTAATGGTTCGAATGAGAACAGACTGTATGGAGACAATCCCGGGATCATTCCAAGGCTTACGGAAGTTTCGAGGAACGAAGGAATGAGAGATATGGAATTTGAACGCATCAGAGTATCCGCTTGAGATCTCCTCTCCCTCGCACGACGTGGACGTCTTTCCGCCTCGTCTTTTTGTGCATGTTGCAAGATAGCTGTGTATGTCTTTCGGATGCTTTTCGTGTGTTTCTGAGAACGTCCGTTGAATGAGGTGGGAATAGGACTGCATAAAGATGAGCGAGGGGCTTTGCATCTATGACACGGGCTTTCCGTTTTGGTCCCATGAAGAATGGACAGAATGTCCTTAGCCTCAGGAATGTCCGCACAATAACTTGCAAGCAGAGGATGGCACACTCGACTTAGTTTGTCTTCGCCGATGAACTGAAAACCTTTCTGCGTGAGATTTAGAATGGGCTCCAGGACTTGACGAAGAGATTCTTGAAGGATTTGCATCCTGGACTCGCGTAGAGACTTGCTAGAAACGAATGGCGTTGCGTCTGCTTCAGATGCGGAAACCTCGATCAGTGTGGTAGGGAAGTATGCCACTACTGTGAGGTCGTCACGGATACACTTACGGCGAAGCTCGTCGGAGAAGTTGAGAAATATGAGGTGAAGAGGATAGGCGGTAACCGATGTTTGCTTTAGAGTTGTTGAAGACTTATCGGTGTATACCTGCAGAAGACCTACGAAAGATTCACTGTAACTTATTTCTTGGGAGTACCACACTATTCTACTATCCAAAGAGCCCATGACCATTTCCTTAAGTTTTGAGGTGGCGTCTCTTGCGAGAGAGCCGGACATGGAGTGAGATATTTTCGTGGAGTGGGTCTGATGTACAGGGTGGAAGAATGTGTTTTCGTTGTTAGCCAACTGGAGCTGTTTCACAAGTGTCTGAACGATGTCTCTCATGTAGAGGGTGGCGCTGAACTTACATCCTTCTGGCGAGACAGTTCTGCGATTGAAACCGTCCTTTGAAGCGTATGGTTCGAAAATGGCCTTCTTCAGTTCTGTACAGCGCTTGGAACTTGTTATGGTCTCGTTGAATCGCTTTTGCGAGAATCGCGGGTCCCGAAGTAGCCCAATTAGCTCGTCAGCCTCACGATGACCAAGGTTGGAAGCTACTGAAGCCAGACAAACCGTGAGATAATCCATATGCAAATCACCGAGGGCCTCCTCAGAAGGCACTGGGCGGGAACTGCTTCCGTGTTCTCGCTCTAATGACGCGGGAGCCGGGGAAGGAGAAACACAATGCGAAGTGTCCGGAATGGGAGGGGCGCACGGAGTGGGGTCGACGATGTCCTCGGACACTGGAGGCTCGGGAAGGCGACAAGGGGCAGTGACCGTTTCGGAAGATGCGGGCGCGGGTGCGGAAAGCTTGAGACGCTTGCTTCTCCGAATGGGCCGGCTATTGTCGTCTTCCAGCGCTGCTTTCAGACGAAACGGGCAATGGTTGACATGCTGTTGAAGGGATAAGACTCCTCGGCGAGTAACGAAGGGGCACCCACGCTTCTTATGTGTACAGTAGTAGACCATGGGAAGAAGAACTGAACGAGAAACGACGACAAAGACTGCAAGGGAAGGGCGTCCGAAGGGAGAAGGAGGTCGAGCGACAGTCAATATCGACGTGTTGCTCAGAACGGAGAATATATTTTGAGTTTAAATCACGTGCTTTCGTTCAAAAAGGAACGTAGGTACACGTCGACCTCAACACAAGGGTGTACTTCTCGTATTATCTACCACTGGTTATAAACCTGTGGTTTCCCAACGTTGTACGCTGTACACTTGTCCAATCTCGCACAGAAAAATAAATCTCTTCCCTTCGCCGCCGCCGCCGCGCCTCCGACGTCCGAACTTCCGTTACCGTCGTGAGCCATGCCATCGATATCATCGCGTTATACTCCGCTCCGTCGTGCTTTTTCCCGCCCTCCACTTTATGGAGGCTCCATAAAGTAGAGGGCGGAAGAAAGTAGGACGGAGTCATCCGTATCTCAGGGATGTTTTCCGTGCAGTCTTTTTGTACGTTCTCCCATATCCTTCCACGTATCTTTGCTCTAAACTAACCAATCCTCACCGCGTTTCTTCGCGCTCTGCGACATGGAAACGGCAGGAAATAAGCTAATCACCCTCAACTTCTTCTATTTGTTCAAGATATAGAACGAGTTGAAGGGTGAAAACGGGAACCCGGTAACCCAAACCGACGACTGTAAGTACGCGACCAATAGTTCATTTCGTTGCGCCATAGGCTCTAGCTTCGCGTCTTGCGCTGCTTTTCAAAAGTAGCGCAAGACTCGAGAAGCTAAAGCCTATGGCGCAACAAACCAAGTTGGTTTCTCGGCGATCTTGGATCTCTGCCTGTTCGGGATAGGCGATTCTGGTACTTGGTTGAGACATAGGTTTCTGTATCGTTTATCGCATCTTGCGGTATGTTTTCTGCATGGGCATTCTCGGTGTCGTTGCTTGTGAGTTCTTGCTTCGAGACCTTTCGCGTTTTACGATGAATGGATTGCTGGTAATCTAACCGATCACTTTCCTTCTTCTTCTTCCTTTTGCGAGTTACTAGGTCCCTCGACTTTTCTAGCGCAACGTTTCTGTTTTGCTTTATCAATGGTACGTTCCATCGCAATTCAAATGTTTCCAACGGAGCATTGACTAACTTATGGATACTTTCTGCTTGCGTATACAGGTAAACGACCAATTTTATTTCATCTCTCCAGATCTATCATCGATCTTGAGAGACAAAATGAAATTGGTCGTTTACCTGTCTGACTGTTCGGGATAGGCGATTCTGGTACTTGTTTGGGATATAGGCTAGATTCTCGTTTATCGCGTCTTGCGGTATGTTTGCTGCATGGACATTCTCGGTGTCCTTGCTTGTGAGTTCTCGCTTCGACACACCTTTCGCGGTTTACGATGATATGGTGGGCTGGTAATCTAACCGATCCCTTTCCTGCTTCTTCTTCCGTTTGCGAGTTACCAGGTCCCTCGACTTTTCTAGCGCAACGTTTCTGTTTTGTTTTATCAATGGTACGTTCCATCGCATTTCAAATGTATCTAACGGATCATTGACTAACTTATGGATACTTTCTGCTTGCGTATACAGGTAAATGACTTTTGATGCGGACGTAGCTCACGAGTTGCAGGTGCAGGTTCCTCAAGTAGGGAACCATGCATCTGGGCATGGTTCCCTACATGAGGAACGGAGAGGATGAGGCGCTTCGCGCCTCATCCTCTCGGAGTGCGTATGTGTTCTACCGATCCAGCACTATGGTGGAGGTGCAGTCCTGCGGCATCTGCCGCAGATTGCGCCTACACCCGATCCATTATGGGGAAATGGTACATGTAATATAGCGAAGTAGTGGTTAGCAAAAGCGGTCGATAGAAGAATAGATACGAATAAAACGGTATGATTTCATAATGGGCATCATCTGTACTAGCACTAGTATTCCATGCGTTGCAGGGTATCATTCCGCAGAAGGTATCGTGTAATGTGCACCTTAATGGAAACTGAACCTAGACTTCGCGAAATACAGTTCAGGTAGCCCTCGACTAAAGAACTAGCACGAGTGGAAAACCCACCAGTATTTACTGCACAGCGATTCTGGACGACCCAAGCAATTATCTGCAGATTTTGAAATAATTGATCTCGATATTTTTTCAAAAAATTTACTGGACGACCCTTGCCAATTTCTGGACGACCCTCGCCAAAAACTAGCATCTGCAAGAGACGCCGCTTTCAATTTTCTGACCGCCGATCACTCTGGATTTCTCAGTCATACTCTGAAATTATTGAACCATCAAACTTGGTCGAAGCAATGGGTCTTAAGAGATTTGATATTTGAGGAGATTTCCCGTTTTCAGTGAGAACTCTAAAGATGAAGTGCAGGACGAAGCAAGATGGTCGCTCGTTACTGGTTTTCTAAAGGCAATTAACAATCATAGGAGGGCCTTTGCCCTATCAGGTAGCACTCTATGTGTTGATGAAAGTATGTCACGTTGGTATGGACTTGGAGGAGACTGGATCGGTGTTGGCTTACCTCATTATGTTGCTTAAGTTCGAAAGCCTAAAAATGGTTTTGAATTGAAAACCGTATGCTGTGGAAAAACCCGGACTATGTTGAATGGCGAAATATCTATAGGAAGCTCTGTTCAATTTGAACTCGTATTTACTGATGATAACGCACATGGTACTTCCGTGCTGATGAGACTTGTGCAGGATTGGTTTGGAACGGATAGACTCGTCTGTGCTGATTCATATTTTGCATCCGTTCAGACCGTGGTGAAGCTTTTGGAGAAAGGACTTCAATTTATTGGGGTCATAAACACGGCGACGAGAAAGTCCCCAATGAAGCATCTTTCAGAACTGACAATGACACAACGTGGAGAACACTATTCTATGGTTGCAAACGTTCCTGATTCTGATCAGCGTGTGATGGCTGTTCTGTGAGTTGACAGAGAAGGAAGATTTTTTGTAAGCACTCAGGGGTCCTCGAGTCCTGGAACCCCGATTTTGAGAGACCTTTGGCGAATAGGTAATGGAATATGCAAAACGGTATCTCTATCTATTCCAATTCTAGAAGTTTCCGAAAGTTATTTTGATTGCTGCTTTAAAATTGACAGGCATAATGGATGTCGCCAAGATGATTTGACTCTTGAGAAGAAGTTGGAAGTCAAGGAGTGGTGCTTTCGTATCAATACATGTCTCTTTGCAATTTGTGTGGTGGATGCCTGGAATCTTTTCGAGTGTTCTATTGGAGCTCGGAAACCTCTTACTCCGTATCATTTTTATTGCCAACTTGCAGATCAGTTAATCAAGAACATTTGGGACTCTAAAAAACTGGTTGCTCGTGCTTGTGAAGATTCGAATAAAGAAAATGCTGACA
The DNA here is from genome assembly GCA_022539475.1 of Gracilaria domingensis. NCBI lineage: Eukaryota > Rhodophyta > Florideophyceae > Gracilariales > Gracilariaceae > Gracilaria > Gracilaria domingensis. The sequence continues at coordinate 319,905 of VCMS01000035.1, forward strand.
CTAAAAGAGCTGGAACTGGTATACATTTGATCCAAAAAAATAGAAAGATAATGAAGAAGGATGTGGCTCTTACCGCTGCTACATATGACGGTCGATGCAAGGTTTGAAAATCTACGTTTAAGTCAAATCTTATTTGTTCCAAATCTTTGGAGAATACCTTAACAGAAACCATCGTCATTGAATCATCATGCGGCTGTCAATGAAATTGGTGCGTCTCAATATAATGTAAGCACATTTTTTAGGAATCTAATTTTCTCAAAATATCACACTCATGGAAATGTCAGTGAAACAAAAACCTACTTATTGTTCAATGACGTTGGTCACATTAGCTTACTACACTAGCCATCTTGCCTGCAAGTCTACTGAAAACTCTTTCAGTTTTCCCTTAAGAAGTTTTGCGTGGGAATAGGATGGAACAGGTTTACATTTGTCACATATCGACGGTAAGGGTTTGCTTCTTAAACTATTGCCTGACTGTCATTCCATTGCAGACACGGAGTGGTAAACAAGAAGGTAATATCTTGTGTCAACCTTTACTTGGAGCTTTTGCGTGAAGGTTTTTATATGTAAACAAAGCAAAAGTTCTAGTACTTATGGCCCCCTACTATTTCTGTTAGCGTCAGTTGACTTGCTAAATGCACTTTTATTCTGTGACGAAACAATCCCTTTAACAGATGTCACCTTGTTCTGTCTGTTGTTTAAGTGGGCGCTTAAGCGCTCTTAGAATAAATCGATTTAGAAAGAGTGGAGCTCCCGAAGGAGTTTCTGAGATTTTGAACTGATCTCTGCAAGGCATGAACTCACCCATCCTTGCCACTGCACATCTGGTTAGTGTTGAGGACGCGAAGAAGAATATATAGAGAAGAAGATGAGCTAGAGAGCTCTTTACTCGAGCTAATTATTGAATTTGCGCCAAGGCGGCTAAACTTTTCAAATATTTTGGTGGCGTCATTTTGGCCTCATATGGGGCCAAAGAGTTGGGCGGGTAGACACTTTTAGCGGCCAAAACGACTGTCATACCCTGTAGTGAAAAATCTCAAATTTGGAGTTCAGTTTTTGACGAGTTTAGTCCAAACTAATCTCAAAGCTTGCAATGTAAGCCACTTCTAAAGGGATAAGAATAAGTACACTACTCCTCCTACTTTAATATATGGCAAATGAATTAGATGCATATGGGTCGCTTCTACTCAACTAGTTTGTGGAGCTTATTCTTCGACTAACCATATGATTGTCTGCCTTACCAGACAATCTAATCTTCGCTCGCTTCAAAAGTGGCGAAAGTGCAAATGTACTGCATGACCCAGTACTTTTGCACATCTGCTGCTTTTTGTTGATTACGAGGTGGTATGCCCCGCTCGTGCTGTGATATGTGTATGACCCATCTTCAAACTGCCCGGCTCGTCCGGCAGTCTGACGATGGTTCACGGGGTTAGTGACAAAGATGCAAAATTGCTGTCTGGCCCAGCACTTTTATACCTTTGCTACATGTGGCAGAGCAAGAGCTTGCTCGACCAATTCGTGCTCGGGATATGATGCGAGCCATCTCCAGACTGCTCGGCTCGTCCGACAGTCAGACGGTGGCTCGCAGAGATGGTGGCAAGGTGCAAACGTGCTGGCTCGCCCAGCACTTTTGCACCTTCACCACTTTAGGCAGAGCACGAGCTGGCTTGCGCAGCTCGTGCTCAGGATATGTTGAAGGCATCGTTAGAGAGCGCGGCTCGTCCGGCAGAGTGGCGGTGGCTCGCAGGGATAATGACAAAGGTACAAAAGTGCTGGTTCGCCCAACACTTTCGCCCCTCCACCGATTTTGGTATAGCACGAGCTGGCTCGCCCATCTCGGGCTCAGAATATGATGTGAGCCATCACCAGACTACCGGGCTCATCCAGCAGTCTGACGGTGGCTTGCCGGGTTAGTGGCAAAGTTAGAAAAATGCTGGCTCGCCCAGCACTTTTGCACCTCCGCCACTTTGGTCAGAGCACGAGCTGGCTTGCCCAGCTCGTGCTTTGATATATGTGTGAGCCAACGTCAGACTGCCCGGTTCTTCCAGCAGTCTGATGATGGCTCGCAGGGTTAGTGGCAAAGGTGCCAAAGTGCTGGCTCCCCCAGCAATTTTGCACTTTCGCTACTTGTGGCATAGCTTGAGCTGGCTTGTTCAGCTCATGCTCTGATATGTCTATATGCCATCGCCAGAGTGCCTGGGCTGGTTGACATTCGCCCAGTGGCTTCAATTTTTCTTGCAGAGAACAATCATTTTCGACTGCCTCGTCTGGATCCGGGTGTCGCGACCGGTATAAGCTCATCTCATCTATGAACTCGAGAGCAATTGGCGAACGTTTGTTAGAGTGGAACTCAAGACGTAACATTTTACTTAGAATGGGACTCACACATCTGCCGAGTACTTTCCAAATTCCCTTCCTCCCTGACAAATCGTAGCAAGGCACTCATGGAAACTCTCGGTTTCGAGAACAAGCTGCGTTTCTTAAAATATAAAATGCCAAACTCCCAGTCCCCATCTCGTCCGTCCATCTCAATCTTTAGGAATATTAGTCCATGCTCTGAAACGAACTGTGCTATATCCTTAAACCTATAGAAAACTGCTTTCTCACTGCTTCGATTCCAATGTTTATCCTTCTAGTTTCGAACGATTGTTCGCCGCATAGAAGCCCTTAAAAGCAATCGAACGGGCTTAAAGTTCATCGTTTTATCTCTAAATCGCCATAATCGTACAATCTCTTCCAATGTAGGCGGCAATTTTAGAATGAATTTCATAGCTGCAACAGAGCTTTTGAAGCACTCTGCATCTTATGAACAAACGTACCAAATCCTTGCCCACATCAAAAGCAGTTTGAAAAGTTTTCTTCTGCTTATGAGAATCTGCCTAGTGGTTAAATTCATGGTGATAACTGCTAACTTCTGATTCTGGAATACATTTCTTTGGCGTGCCCCTATTGAACCTCTCTTCATAATGACACTGCTCAGTCATGATCTGTCTTCGACGAGTCGACGGGAAGTTCATATACCAGATCACGCTGCTACGACGCACTGTGACCACGTAGCGACCACAATAGAAGTCTTGCACCGCGGAAGGTCAGTCGGCAACGCGGCCATTGATCTTGTTTCGTTTCATCGAGGACACCATTAATGCCCACGGAAATGTGGGAAAAACCGTTCACAGTTCAATATAATAAATATAAAATCAGGCTTTTTTGTTCGTTAAACATATGGCGGTTTATATTGAACTACCCAAAAACGCTGAAACATAATAGAACTAAGTAATTGGACGCTTTCTGAGAACACAAATCGCATTTTGAGCATAGTTATTTCTACCCATGGGTGCACAATAGTTTGGTTTTGTGGGCACGCAAATCATTAGATTTGTCCGGGCCCCTAGCACAAACGAAGTTAAAGAGTGGTGTACTCAAACCTTAACCGCCGAAAAAATAATAAAAAATCAGGCTGAATGTTCATGCAGTCTACCATGAACTGTGCCGTCCTGCACAATGTGGAAGTCGTCTTGCACTGTATCTTGGTTTGTCAGAATCGGTCACGTTTTACTGCGTGTACTATTTTGTGTTTTCAGAAAGCGTCAATTAATTGACACATCTCTCTTGAAAGATCAGTTTTCTATATATACCTAGAACTTTTAATTCCGATTCCCTCGTTATATAGAGATTACATGCACTATCAGCACGCAACGTGTTCAATATCAATTCTTATACAACCTACAAAAGCTTCCTTCAAGTAGACTGTTCAGCACCATTGAGAGAAGGTAAGCTCGATTGGAGAAAACTCAACCTTCTGCAGATAGGTGAATCCGGAAACACACCCGATTTCGTTGCTTTCTCGTAGCGTCTTTCTGCAATTAAGAAATGGAGTCGGATCCGAAGCACGCCAAATCGGCGCTTGAATACATCACAGACTGTCCAACCGAGCAAGATAGTGAGCTACAAAATTATTCCGAAAATTCTTTAAGCGACACAGATGAGAAGTCTATATCGAAAAATTCTTATTTCATGAAGAGGGTGATTCTGGTAAACCAGAAAAAACTAAGTTAAACTGCGATGAAGTCAAAGAGCTCTACCGCAAAGTAGAGAAGAGCATATATGCGCAGTGGGAGGAAGGCAGAGTTTGAAAATCACACTTCACGAGCTTTGATATATTTCTCATGGCGTTAACGACATATAAACTTGGTGGCACTTGAAATTCAATCGCTTGTATCTTCGCATCAAGACAGGAACATTCCAGAAATCGGTTCATATTTTTATGAATACGTTGGAGATGGACTTTTGGGTGGATTTTGTTGTAGACTTGGAGGAACGTTTCATTATTTCGTACATGAAGGAAAAGAATAGACGATTCAATAGCTTTACGTACGCACGTTAATGCACTGATGTGGTATTCATTCGTGGTAGTCACCTAACAGAATCGTTTAAAGAGGAAAAGAAGTATTCCAGTGCTAAACATAAATTGTGTGGCTTGAAAGTGGAAGTATCCTTTCTTCCCGGTGGGATTGTAATTCATAGCTCTCATCCCACTCCAGCTGCTACAGCTGATAGTGCCATTTCTTGCACAACCTCTAGCTCCACCATGACCTGCTTGAGAAGAGAGGATTAGAAGGACAACTACCAGATAACAGAGCCTTGTTGGACATATACCCTAACCAGTGGGCATTTTTAATCGACAAAAGGGATATACTGAAATGACGGGATACGCAGGTTGCATTTATCCAAAGAAGAAAACGATGAAGGTACTTTTGCCATTTCATGAGATTTGCCCTAATAGGGCCATTTATTTTGACCCCATTTTTCTTGAGAACTATTTTGGAAGACTCACGAATGTGGCGAAATGAAGTGCGCTACATGGTAGACGAACTGACAGAAGCCAACCAAAATATAGCGGCTCAAGCAAGCGCATGCTAAGACCTGCCTGCAGTCAGCACCTTCTATGAAGGATCTGAAAGCCAGCGAATGCCTTCCACAATGTTTGACAAAACCAAGCGGCTCACAACTGCGACACTTACCGCTAGCTTAAGACGTTCATTAGCGGTTCCGTCAACGTACCCGGATTTTATACAAAAAACATTCGTGAGAAATGCGAGATATAGAGCCAGCAGACAAACAGAAGTTAGTGCATCACACTAAAATTACTGATGGCCGTAACGGACAGAACGCAAAGTCCGTAACCACGGCGCGCCTTGAAAGACAGGATATCAAGATTTCATGTGATCAGTGCTAAAGGAGAATAAAACGCCGTCTCCCATGTCCTCTCACGGTCAAATTTGCGGTGTTGCTCTGTTTGCTACAGCACCATTCTTATCCAACCTCGAGACCGGTTGAAGTAGACAGGCATCCGCAAAGCCTTTGTATAGGTTTTTCACATGCAACGTCACGCGTTTCTGGCTCTCCAGTAACAGACAAAGGATGAGAAAGACGTCACTGCTTCCACAAGAAACAAGTCCTAGGCCATCAGAAGCGGGGCCCGGCGCGGTTACACCAACCGGTCGTGGCAGCCCGGCACACAAAGGGTTAATCGAAGTGAGTAGGTCGCACCCAGGACGGGAAATCCTCCGAGGTCGACGGGGCGTCCCACGGTCTGTTGCGAAGCGACGTCGCGGTCGCGAACTTCCGGAACCCTTGCCACGACTACAGCATGCAGGCGCGGGCTTATCGCCATCAAATCAGGCGACCCCTCACCGGGCTACCCAGAGGCAAGAAGGCAGGTACCCCAAAAGGCAAAGAAAGTCTAGATACCTGTTTGTGAAGTGGGACGAAGGTGATTCCGACGCGGACGATGAAAAGGGTGCGTTGGCGGTCAACACCACTATCTCCATAACGCGAACCACTGAACGGGATACTAAATCGTACTGCGATGAACCCCTATCGAGCCACACTTTTAGCACGTCGGACTGCCGGGCAGTTTTTGTAGAAGACTTGTACATGTGGTAACGTGAGCCCCCCGGAATATGCCTTCACGACGACATCGCGACACGATATGCCCTGTATGATCAGGGTGATGGTGAAAAAAGGGCCTTCGATAAAGTCATGTTCATTGAGAAAGACTTTATAATTTCGGGTCAGTTTGGGGTCCGTGTCTATCACCGGTCGGCGTATTACGCAAAGAATCATGATGAGCCGCGGTACGGATGAAGTGCAGTAACAGTCTACAACATCAGCGACTCTGGTTTAAACTCTGCGTTAATCCGACAAGACATATGGCTAGATCCACTGCAGTGCCACGTTAAGAGAACTGGTTTACGTTTCTCGCTCGAGCCCAGGCTGACATCCAAAGCACTAGATGCGCTAGAAAGCCTTTGTGTTGCACATCCACGCCGTGCCATCAGAATATCAAGCCCAGGACATCGTTCGCTCTTCAAATGCACAAAATAATACCGCTTGCTTGAAGGAAAGATGTTGATCAGTAATATGCAGCTCTTCCGCAACCAAACCTCCGCAAGCAACGGAGCGGCAAGGCTTTCCCGAGCGATGTATGCCAAATGAACACTGCTGTTCTCAGAGGTTCCATCGGATCTCAGCTTTGCAGAAATTAGGCGGTGGTTCCAGCAAGTTTTTGGGCGACTGAAACTGAATCGATTGAAGGGTATACCCACGGAGTTTGTAAATTAAGATGGATTGCGGCCCAAACTGTCAGCGGTTTTCTAGTACGGCTGAGAGTAAGGAATGTCTACCACGTCGTATGTATCGACGCAAGCGCAGAGCAGATTCTGGAGGCCGTTGAGACGTTCCTACATGAACTCTCTTACAAGAAGCTTTGTGGATGCATGGGTGCCTCGACGAAGGGGTCTGGGTAACCCAGGCCAAACGTTTGGAAGGAAAAATAAAAGGACTTTCATTAGATGTGCAAGGAGGAGTAGATCTGTAGTAAGTGAAACAGTACCAAAGTATTGAGTTGTAAGCAAGTGTTTGACTCACTGATATATCCATGAGTGTGATTTTTTGGAAAGTTAAATTCCTCAAAAGCGTCCCTCCACTTTATTGACAGGCGTTAATTTCATTTACGGCCGCGTGATGATTCAATGGCAGCCGGTTTTGCTAGAGTAATGGAACTTCGAAAGTTAAATTTTTTCGCCAAGCGGATGAATTAGCGAGAACTTGAGGCAAGATGCGAACGCTTCACATAAACATGATTGAAGAGTTAGGCAATGTTTACGCCAAAGGTGCGTGGGTCAACAGGTCGTGCCAGAGACTCTCATTGCTTTGCGAAAAGTTCTCTGGAGCTCGCCGATGTACATTATCAAGGTTCACTTAACTTTGCAGACGCACAAAAGCGCGTCTGCAAAGTTAAGTAAACCTTGTGCCCAGCGAAGCACAGAGATTTCTCCAGTCTCAAATGATTCCTGCGGCCTTGAGAACGTAGGTCGCAGGCAGTAATCCTTTTCCTCATGCAAAGGGGTGATTGTGGAGTAAACGTCCGTCAGATTCTACGGTTTAGACGAACAGGAGGTCCGAGTTCGCTCCATGTATCCGCACTATAGCACAAGCCATCATGCGTCACGATCGGTCTAGAAAGCCACGTAGCTAGTATCTCCGCACCAATGGAGCCAAATGAAACCCTAGATTGCTTGGAACTCGTCCAGTCAAGCACTTGAAATATTGGTGCTTCACCCCGAAATCCCTGAGAGATAACCCGACTTCCCATACGATCCTTTGCCCTGTCTGGAATCCGAGAACGCCCGATCTCGCGGAGAAATCGCAAAAGAAGGCCGGAGCGGTACAAAAGCTGGGGCTTAAGGGACCGAAACTCACCAAAGACTTGGTTCGCAAGAATCAAATCAGAAACCATAAGTCTCGAGGTGCGCTGCTGTACGTAACTTGCTGCGAACGACACCTGGAGTAGTACAACATGTCTGAGTAAATAAAGTGATTCGGTTAGACCTAAGAACTCCGTCCGTTCAGCTGGGGTACAAGGATTGTCAAAGCATTTGCGTCTATCCCATGATATGGAGAATTTGTTGATGCTCGTCGTGACCTCCTTCATATTCACAGATATCGAGCCATTACCCAGCCGAGTGATGAGGAGCGTACTGAAGATCAATTCTCGTGAGATTTCGAACTTCCAACAGTGAACATCTGACTTCTATGGTGATAAAACCTTTGAGGGTCAGGCTGCCGCCCGGTGAGAAGCATATCGTCAACCACATTGGCCATGACCAGCCGTATCGAACCGTTCTTGTTCCGAAATATGAAGATCTGTGGGAGACACGGGAGAGTTTCGATACCCTTCTGCGCCAGAGAGTTTCTAAAAGCGAGTTTCCATAGCCGCCCCGACTCAACAAGACAGTATGTCGGTGCTAAAAAGCTTCCGTACATGGCCATGTTCAGCCCAGCCTTTGGGCAGGATCATGAAGATATATCGTATCAGCTCACCTCCCGGCAGGTACGCCTCCTTTATATCAAGGGTTGCGAGCGATAGTCCTGGCGTAGCGGCAACGAACAGCATCGTGCGAATGACTCGGAACTGAGGGGGAGAGGAATCTTTTCGTGTACCCTACTTCTCCATATCTCTATTCTCGTGAGGGCCAGCCAGCATTTGAGGCGAAGCGCACCATCCTAACCATCGTCCTTGATGTGGAAGAATTGATGGGAGAAGACGACATTAGCGTGCTTTGGGAGTGTATACCTTCGGACTTCCTAATACCGCCTCTTATATAAGTCCCTTTCTTTCGCGATGGCCTGGTCTACGACCCACCGCGGAAGGAATTGCGTTCGAAACTCCGAGACATGCTCCCTCCCAAGCCCCACCATGGCATTCTTGAGAATTTCTTGCTCCACAGACCCCAATTAAAATGTAGCTGTCACTTTCTTCATGGTGGTGGTTCTGACGTCCTTGGCTGGACGGGGTGGTTCGTAGAGACTACCGTTGTCTCGTTCTGGTCTGTCCACCAATTATGGCTTGTGGCCAGCGAAGAGCGACACAACGTTGAGATGGTCGGACCATAATGTTGGTTTGTCATTCAACCAGAAGCCTATTGAGCTCTTGTGGAGCGATGCACTTATGACCGGTCTCTGGGAAACGTTGGTCTTTCTCACATGACGTTCGATGCCGTGGCTGTTGACGAGACGTTGCTCGTCGACTTCGTCCAGTTCATACGAAAGCGAAGAATTGTACCCCATTTGGTCCAGTACCATGAGTAGGGCTGAAGTCGGTACGAGACGGACGTTCTCGTATGCAACACGTATGCTCTGGCCCAGCCCAGCGAATAATCTTGCAATCAAATATAATTCGCATATAATAGGATTTTCATTTTCTATTCGGTACATTTTCATTACGCCATGTCGTGCGTCATTATGTCCTCATTGCATCAAAATCTCCTAGGATTATATTGAAAGAAAAGTTTCTAAAAATTTCATCTATTGAAAATGCCTATAGCTTCCACAAAAAAATGCTTAAATAGAGGAAAGTGAATGAATATTCAATGAAAAAGGGTTTTACCTGGGCTGGTAAAGCTCGTTCAAAGAATGTAGCAGCGAATGTTTCTGAGTCTTTCGAACAAAACTAACATGCCACACGCCGAACTTCGGACCCCTCTTAAAGTAATAAACTGCATTGCCCCTTGGGAACTGGGCCTGAGTGAGAACGTGAGAGCTCCTGGTCTTTTCTATGTTCTGGATAGCTCTCCTAGCTACCTGTTCTTGGAAGGCCTCAAGGCGTTTCGTGGTCACCTTGGACTGCGGCAGGCCCATCAGACTGAGGGTGTGACCTCTAAAAGGTTCGAAGCAACTCGGTTTCCAGCTCCCGTACATACAGTTGCTGAAGAACGTTCCACGAGAAAGTATCTCTTCGTACGAGAACATTGTCTTGCGAATCGCCTAGAAATAGCTTGCGTCTCGAAGAATTCGTGTACATACAAGCCCACGAAGCACAGTCTCCAAAACTTTATTGCCACTTGGAAAAGCTTTTGTCACCCGGTACATACCATTCCATACCTGTGACATTTGATCAATTGCTGTCGGCTTAATGCAGTTGTGAACCTCTGTATTAAGCCTGATCCAAATTCCGCTGTGATGTAAGCGCCGACCACTCACAGAATGTTAGTCAACTTTATGGAAACAGGTTTCTTACAAGCTTTCAAACAGGACAGCAATGTACGAAAGAGAGCCGAAATTAATTCAAAACCGGCAGGGCTTGCAGACAGTACGCAACTGTGTTCTAGCGCGCTAAATTGATCTCCACACTCTGCGCCTTCTTGCTCCCATAAAAGACGTCAACAAGTCCCTTGTCGCTCTTTTACCCCGTATATCACAAGCAGATCTCTCCTCAGACGTTGTCGAGGAGAACTTTTTGGCATGCTTGCACCAATATTTGCGGATAACTCTTTCTGTTCTTGCGAAGTTTGAACCAACAAACTCCTTTCCCCCGTGATGTCTTCAAACCAAAGAAGTAACCTTGCATCAAACGACTCCAATGAACACCGGAAGAGCGGTCGTAAGCGCATCTGGTGTCTCGAGGAGTGCTTTAATTTTCTTGAAAGCAGCGCGTCCTCTCGCAAGCGAGCGATTTTCAAGTTCTGTGTATACAAATCTTTCGCATCTGTACCTAACTCAACGCAGCTGGGAAAACACCTTCTTGATAGTGACAATTTCTCGAAGGTCATCAAGCACAGCCTGCTGCGTGAGCCAGCCTTTGCTCAGCAATATCAGTTACGATGGAGCACCGCGATGTGCTATGATGTCATGGAGAGACCGGTCAAGAAATCCAGATCGAATTCAGAAAAATAACAGTCATGAACTTTGTACAAGAGGTGAAAGAAGAACTTCGAAGGGAGAGAGAGCAGCGTGAAGTAATCTCAGGAGAGCAGTTTGATGTGAACAGCGAGCTCAAGGAGCTTTTGACATCGTTCATTATCAATCATATGCTACCATTCAGTGTGTTAAGTCGTAAGGAAGGCTATAAAGAACTATTCAAAATAGTGGAGTTGCTTAATCTTAGCATGGTGAAGCATATTTCTATTGTGTCCATAATGGCAGGATGGCATCTTAATTCGTTCCATGACAAGATACTGGCTAATGTAACGTCGTGTTTGAAAACGGATTTATCGCAATTGTATGGTACTTTAGTGTTTGATGGCTGGATGGACACTAATGCAGAACATGTTGTCAACGTACTGCTCTCTATAACTGGAATTGGTCTTGCGCGTAAAACCTATTTTCTGGAACCAATCAACACAAGTTCCACAAGCTGCGATGCAGCGATGTACGCAAACATTGTGGAAACTGTAATGCTCAAGTATGGTAGTAGGGAAAAGATTTGTGCGGTTACGAGTGATAACACAAGTTGCTGTTTCAAGGCCAAAGAGGTCATCACTCAGCGACACAATAATATATTTGGCTGCCAAGGCCAGACAAATTTTGCAAATTTACTGATGCAAGACACGGTACAACTGTCTTGGTTGTCTGAGATTCTTGGAACAAGTTCGAGGCTAGCAGGCGATGTCAAAGCACGTCCGAAAATGCTACACAGATTCAAAGAACTATTGGAGCAGCACAATGCTGCGCTACGAAACTCTGGCTACAGTAGTTTTATGGTGAAGTATGACTGGCATGAAAGACTACTTCCGCGTCGTTCTGCTGTGCGCGCAGAAAAGATGGCGACGACGCGCTTTGTTAGTTCGGAGTCTATGCTAGAAGCATTTTTAAGAAGCAAAGCTGTTTATCGCAGCATGGTGGACTGTGAAGACTTTCCAAAAGCTTTATATGGCTTGCGATACGAAAAGAAGCCAGCTAAATTTGAGAATGCAGTGCGGGATGATGACCTATTCGCCAAATGTAGCAATGTTTATTATATATTCCGGACGATGAGGCAGTACCTCCGTGTATTTGATAAGGACAGTTCCATGATTTCTGAAGTCTATCCTGCTATAACGCAGCTGCAAAACAAATTGGAAGAGCTCCCGCTGACAGATTTTTTCGCTCCTGATCGAGAGACTGAAGTTCTCGACGTGTTCCAAAAACGGCGTGATGGTATTGGGAGAAAGATTAGACTTTTCGTTTCTTTGCAATACGTTCCGTACTTCTTAGATCTACGTAGCCCGCTTTTAGAGGTAACGAATGAGAGTGAGGATCGGATTTGGAAACAAATCGAAGTCTTCGTAGAATCATCTGCGTTTCCTGCGACGCGGAAGCTATAAAGTGATGGTGGGGTAGAAGAAGCCGTCAATAGGCTTCTCCAAGAGCCTATGCTTCTCCCTCTCAGCTGGAAGAACCAAATAATTGGTGGAATTCGACAGAAGATCCCTATGGCGTATCGAGATGTTCCAATTCTGTATTGGATTCAGTGCAAAGAGAGCGCTCTCTGGCGATCTTTTGCTTTGCGCAATCTGTCTATCAGTCCTTCCTCGTCCACTGTTGAAAGAAGCTTTATTCTACAAGCTCGAATTAGAATAACTGTTCGAAATCGCCTTCACCCCTAAAACGTGAAGAAAATGATTTTCTGCGCATTCAACAACGTTCTTTTTAAGGAGAGAAGAAATGACGGTAAGGTTTCACGACCATATTATACGTGCGGAAGAAGCGGAACAGTTAGTGAGGTTACAGTTTCGTATTTGGATGACGAAAGTGACGTCGAATATAGTGCGGAAGGCATGGAGTGGGAGGACTTTGAGGAATTGAGTTTGCCTCCTTTGCAAAAAATGTAAAAAAAGGATCTCGTCCAACTAGATGCATTGTCAAACCTATAGTTGCATATACCTACCGAGGGTTTTCTCCGGTTCTTGAGCGCTCGCTACAATCTCGTGAAGCGTTATGAACGAGCGCGATAGTCTTCTTTGAACAATCTTAATCATCGAAATTCCACGCTGTAATCCGTATCCAACTTCTGTCGTTCTCGCCCAACCCACTGCGCATTTTCCCCTTTTCAGAGCCAAGTATAGGTCTAGAAGGAGAATATGGATCACAGGACACACAGAGAACAGAACATCCGGCAGTGAAGAAGTTGAAGGTCAACCGCGCTCATCCATGTCTTCAATTTGCCACCCGATGCCATTCTTTTTATGCCGGCGTAAGGTACCTAACCTTGTTTTATAGCTTATGACTCAGTCGAAGCAAGTTATTTAGAGCTCGGAAAAGATCCGTAACCAGCGATGATAACTCTAGTAATTCTCCGGCGGTTTATCATCGAAGAAGCGAGCACGCGCTCGCGTGTACGGTCTAACGTCCACAATCTTGACTGCTTTCAAGCGTTAACGTCCGATATTATCGATCATGATACCTCTATGAGTAAGCGGTTCAAAGCGGTTCAGCTAGCCACTAGAGCGACCTTGCGCCAACTGTATGGTATCAAGATCATGCAGCAAAATCTTGAATGTAGGTTCACCGTTACTGGGTCCATAAAACAGAAAACCATCACGTGCAACTGTCGTTAGCCACCCTGCCGCGGCAAAGTAGATCAAAAGTGTGGTTGTGAGCTTCGTCTGTGAAGTTTGGCAGTTCTCACAACGCAATCTAACTGTGACCGACGCACGTTTTAGTCGCATGACGTTGCAGGAGGTCCGTGGAATGCATTGCGTGGTATGCGCGCACGGTGCGTAGGAACAATTCTCAGGGTCAACGTGAACGGAATTGCAAGCGTTTGTTTCATCTGGATGGTCGACCGACACCATGTCGCTTCGGGGAGTTCATAAATCGTTTCTGCTTAGTCCATCGTTCAAATCTTTACCCAGGCTCAGAAGCTACCTAGCGTTCATCCTTTGTCCATCCTTTCTCCTTCATAAAGAAACTGTCCCTTCGCGCCAATGTGAAGAACGAGGACAATGGCAGAACTCGTAGTTTCTGCTCAGGCTGCCGTGTTGCTGGAAAAACTTCAGGAATGACGGAGCTGTCCTCATCAAATATGCGAACGTATTGGCGCATGATTCGAAACACATAGTAGACGTCGACGCACTTCTCAAAGAGAGAGCTGTCCAGAACGGTAGGTTCAAAGTTTTCTCGCCGACGGGTTTTTCTCTTGCCATAAAGATATGGACGAAAGTCAACACACTCAACCAACTGCTGGTATATAGGCTTACCTCTTATAAAGGAGAGCAAAATGCCCTCCAGACTCGCAAAACGCGTGGATGCAATCTTCATCGGAAGCACTGTCGTTCCTATTGGAGGCACTCTCCCATATTGATCCAAGTCCCGGTTACTCGTCACAAATCCAGAATTACGTAGAATGACGTTGTACTGATCCTTCAACTATTTAAAGCGGAAATAAAGCTTTGAATGTTTCCGCAAATCATTCACTACTTCAGAAACTATAGCCAATGTATCGGATACCCACTGTAGACCACCTATATCCTGCATGAGAAGATTGGCGACATGAGTCTGATCTTGTCCAGCGATGATGTGGTCGTACCTCCTTACAATCCTTTCTTGAGCCTTCACACAAGACGCTGCATTGTCGCTCACGACATCAGTGATTGGCTTCATATCTCCGAAATTGCGAAAAAATGAGTCAAAAATATCAGCGTAGAACAGTGCATCGCAACTAGTAGAACCTGTATATACAGATCGTAGAAAGTAAGTAATTCTTGAGCGATTGATTCCAGTTATTGTCAAGAGCACATTCACAACGTTCTCGGAGTTACAGTCTGTCCCACCATCGAAGATTAGAGTACCATATGTCCGACGCAGCGAGGAGCTTATTGATGACTTAACCAAATTCAACTGCCTCTCGTAATATCCTTCTATATTCTTAGTAGCCATACGTCCAATGGTTGGAACCTGTCGCTCAAACCGTGGATCAAGGAGCTTCAATATCTCTAAAAGCTCATTATTATCTTCCCTTCTGCTTAAAATAGTGAAGGGCAACACATCATGCGCAATGAGACGTGCGAGTAAATCGTGCAATTTTTAAACCTTCTTCGCGAAAGCCTTCTCATCAATATTGTCTCTTGCTTCCAACTGAGTTCTTCTAGTTTTCAGAACTGCCGATCTGGCGGCTGAGCTTACTCCCTCTCGACGACCTACCTTCGATGGAGTTATTGGAATGTCGAAAAATTCCGACGAAGAACCCAGTCTCTTAAACGTTCGTAAAATCGATTGAAACTTAAGCAGTCTCGTTAGTGTATCAGAGAATGTAACACTGCACTGCAGCAGCTGGGTTCCTAGTTGAGTCGCATTGGGTGTCTTCGCTTTCGTTTGCCACCCGCAACCGCTGCATGTGGTGTATACGTTTTCGGTCTGATTAGCAAGATCATTGTCTTCCTGCAATTTAAAACATTCAGTAAGCCACCAGGTTCCCTTTCGTCTCACCTTTCGTGTCGTAGACGATTTATGTTGATGCAGAGCAGAGTTCTTGCTTGTAGACATAGAAAAATTGAGTGACTACTCGGTTGATCGTTTGCATGAATAAAGAGAGAACCGTGTGCGCGGGCCGTATAGTTGCGAGACGTGTTTGAAGAGTATTAAGTCAGGGTTCTTGGGTTTCATGCAAAAGTGCGAGCTCATGAAGCGCAAATTTGTAGAGCATGTATTGGGAATGCAGACGGTTTTGGGTGGGTCGGAGAAAGCGAAAGTGGCGCGCGGAAACCTAGGAAATCAGCTGGTGAAACCGTCAAAAAATGGCAGAGGAATGGAGCGCGGGAGTTGAACTGACGCCATACCAATGGAACTGGTCACGCTGAGTTCCAGCAAAATTGGCCATATTTGCAAGATCTGTAGAAGCAGAAGTAAACCCTATTCTGCCATGATGGCGCATTTTTGTGGCGCGTGTTTTGGAACGCAGTTGTAACTTGCAAGTCCCGTGGTTCTAGCAGAACCGATTATTGAGGATTTGCAAGCGTATTTCAGCGTTCTTTCTGATTGTGCAACGTGGGACCTGCTACTTTGTACGTTGAGAATCGGAAGCTTTGATTACCGATAGTATTCATTGAACGGTGAAAATTAAGCTCGTATTGCTCACAAAGTGGCCCAGTATTTAGCGTGTAGCTCCCGCGGTCACGCCCGAAACGGACGACGTTGGGGACGAGAAAATTTTCTTTGGGAGGCAATAAATCTATTGAAGTTGTGTTTCACTGAGTGAGAGTACAATACAATGTGATGGAGAACTGTAGCCGTCCTGCTCAACTACCAATCAGGCCTTGAGAAGTAGGAGCTCAAGTAGCAGAAAAACGTTTCTCGCTCCTGCAGTTATACAGAACTAAAATGACGGTTGTTGGTGCTCGTGTGGATTGGGTTTTGCTGAACCAAAGATTTCCTGAATTAATATACTCAGGAAGAAAGCCTTCTATGCATGCTCTTGGTCCCTTTGTTGCGCTGCAATTTCCCAGTTGATGATTTCTCTTAATTGCTTTTCAATTTTCTTGTGCTGTAAAGCGCTAAGCAGCTTAGAGTACAGTGATTGGTGATGGATTTTGTAACGCAATGCGATGTTAGTTATTGAGTAAGACCTGTTATTGCTTTGAATTAGACCGTACGTTTTGCATTGAAACTTTGAATGTTTGTCATGTTTCATAATGTAAGCATTAATTGCGCTCCAGACTGAGACTTTGGTGCTTGATTCTTTCTTTCACTGCCAAGACCTGGTCGCTCTTTGTTCTGTTTCTGTTGCTTTTCTGTAACTGCGGACGCTGTAAGTTGGACGTTTTTTGCTGTTTTCACTGCAGCAGTAGGCATGTTGAATACACAGGTGGTAAGATACACACGCTTGACGTCAACAGTAGTGGTGATGCCTTGATCTAGCGCATTTTCAACCTTAACCTACGTCCAGGCTAACGTCATGGTGATCTTTCATTTTCTACACGTATTAAAAGTCTGATGAGCTCTAGGTGTACAAGCTGTACAACTACTGATCCATGTTCTTGAGTACGTTGCTAAATTTGTACCAATTTGTGAGGTGACTGTTCAATATATTAAAAATAAATCGTTTCTTGACTTTCACTTCTTGGGAAGTATGGAGAGCCTATCTCCATGGTACTTTCTTCAGTTTTAACGGAACAAACTTCATTTGAAAGCGACTACTTTCTATTTTCTGGAACTCGAGTTTAAAAGAGTTCTTTCAAGCAGTTTTCGACAGAGGTCAGAATAAGTGAACCTCCTCAAACATTCCCAAAACACCTGATGCATATAATTTGTAACTCGGGCCATGCACGCGGATTTAAGAACAGAACATCAGACAATTACGCCAAAACCAGTTTGAGAAAGGACAACAACAATGTACGAGAAGACAATGAAAGCAGTACAGTCTTCAAGCGAACTTCGCTACATGAAACGCAATATGGGAATTTCAAACAGATCCTAACGACGCTGACTCTGAAAAATACCTGTCTCCTCACTTCCAAAACATTGCCTTTCGCGATCGGTTGTACGGTGACGACGACTATCTGGACGAGCTTCACGTGTGGCCCTGAAATGTTTGCGCAGAATTGTGCGCCTTGGCGCTAACTCAATCAGATGACGAAGATCGGCAGCGTTCTCTGTATTGCGCCAGTTTTGCGCTCGCAACTCTAAAGCAGCCAACACATATTCGGCGCTTAAATGGGGACCTTTGATGTGTGTATACGAACTGTGCCACTTTTGGTCACATGCTGCGGATGCAGATCAACAAAAGACATTCCTTGTCCGACAAACTAAGCAAACAGCTCGTCCAAGTGCAGACCAGAGCCGTTCTCATCTTTCTCAATGTCTAGACCTTTGTTTAACGGAGCAGCAGACGGACCATTCTCGCTACGCACCCATAGCTCAGTACGCGCAAAGCCACTGCGAATATTGCGTACAGCTATGGATTCAGACATGAAAATTGAAACACATACTGTTACATCAAAAGTATCGATCATAGTTTGGTAGCTGGAAAATTCGATGAATCTCCTTTTGAAGATGGGATTTGGATGATGAAAATACTGAAATGTTCAAAAGTTGAAGCACATGACTTGTGTATGAGGGGAGAGCAATCATAATTACTCCTTCGGACTTGAACAGGGTGAGCACGCAGAACTGTACGTGGCAGGAACAACCATCTAAGACGAGTGGCAGTTTCTTCTTTCTGGCACGAAGACCCTCTGTTTCCTTCAAAACCTCTTCAGCCCACCGAAAGAAGATGGCCTTCTCGACGCCAGAAGTTTCTATCTGGAAGGGATAGCAAGGAGGTCGGACGCTGTGTAGGGCCTGGACTTTGCCATTGAGGAAACGGTAATGTGTCCGTCTTTCACAGGACACAATAAATGGTTTGTATGTCACACCATCCAGAGACACAACTGGTTTTATAGTGATGCAGTCACTTGACCCCCCTATAAGAAATTTTTTCAAAATTGTGAACGTAACATGAAGGCAATCAGATGTTGCGGAGCCCCACATTACATTCATTAAGCCTTCCGCGCGACCTCCATTTTGGCACGGTGCATATTAAATTATCAATTTTTTCAATTTTGTGAATATCATATGAGGGTGTGCTGAGGTTGTTCTCATTGCATGATAGGCTGTTCTGAGTGCGTTATGACACTTGCACTATCCTTTCCCACTCCTCCTACACTCACAGCACACTCCCTTTTGGCACCCTAAATGAGGTCATAGGAGGCGATTTTAATCTTCCATTCCATCACATAGTGCGCTCCTATTTTTGAAAAACCATCCAATTTACATCCGCGCGTGATCCGCAAGCCGCAAAAATTTCTTATAGGGCCCTCTAATACGAACACTGCGCTGTAACAGAACAGAGCCATTTGATGATATACCACGCTGTAACCTTTGGAAACGCATAAGACTAAGGGACGCACCAGCTTCATCGACGCTGAGAACATATTTTGCCTCCGTAAGGTTATAATTGATCATCGCAGTTTTGACGAGAGCAATGTAGCTGGCAATATTCTCGGCAGTCACGGCCTTGACGCGTGCGTTTTCCGTTATCGTGACGAGAAGATATTTGAGCTCCTGACGACTTAAGGAGGATGAATCCAGTGTAGCGAAAGACGGTCATCTCTGAATCGAATTTCCATTCTGAGAGAGATTGGCAGTGAGCGAAGGAAGTGCTGCACAAGGTCAAGCAATCCGCAATCCTTGTTTGGTTAGAGGGATGTTGTTAGAAACAAAGTAGTTTATGGCTTCGACGAAAACCTTTTTCTAATGCGCCGTCAATGCATTAGGACATCTGCCAGCGTTCGTCGAAATAATCATGTCTCAGGGTTCCACCGCATCGTCCGTACCGTGGCGAGTCAGCCAATTGAGATGCCAACGACGTAAATGTTGGGTGCGAATATTGTACTTCTCTTTCAGCTCGTCATACATGTTATTATGGTTAATGCGATCGAGTAGGGTGCGTTAAATCGAGCGAGAAAACGCACTGACAACTGTTGGGTTCACGGATCTCGGAGTATAAATTGTGTCTTAATCAATAGGCGGACTTTCTGGGGACGAGGAACCCTTTCGCGGCCTTCTTCGTCCAGGATGTTGCTGCATCTGTACCTTTCTTATACTACTGGCGAAGGCTTTGAACAGACTGCGCATCGTCAATGAACATAAGTCAGCAGATGATCGTCTGTGTATGCCTGCTTTCTATGAGAACTTAATAATAAACCTTACATCGCTGCGTTGAACGTTGTCAGAGTGACTAGAAGTGCTCAAAAATCATCTTGAAGACGATGGAATGCGGTTCACAATACGGTTTACAATATACGAAGATTAATGGAAATATGCGTATCAGAAATTGGAATAACTTACAGAACGTGCGCGTATATCATTTATCATATCTGCTATCCTTTTTGAACGCGGTACACCATTGCCGACGTCCTTTATGCGTAATTACTATGGGAGTAGAGCAAGCAGTCATAAAATGTAGTGCCTGATGATTCCGACACCTGTTTTGAGTAATATACAAACTGAATTCAAGCACGGCAGAGAGTGATCGCACTCTCTCGCCAGTCTTTCTGTTCGAAGTCTAATAGTGAAAGGTTATGGTATACGTAACTGCTATGGCACTACGATCAAACATTTATTCAACTTCTTCTTCCTGCGACCACTTTGTACTGCGTTCATCAATCTCCGTTGTACTTGTGACAATTTTTGGGTTTGGCTTGCGTTAGTTAAGTTCTTCCTGACAGTTCTGACAAACACCATGTCGGAGTGGGAGAAGAAGCGCATTGACCCACTCAAGGAAGGTCAGATTTTGCAATATGAAGGATCCGGATCGAGGCAGCATGCAACGCTAAGGGTGTGGGAGAAGCTTAAGACAATGAAATGTGTCCCTCCGATACACAGAACAAGAGAATTCAATTTATTGGCTCAAAGAAGAAAGATTCTCGCATTATTGTGACCGCTTTGTCCAACGTAGCACTGCGTATTGTTCGCAGTGACGTGCAGAATCCATTTGGCGTGTTACAGAAGCTGGGAGAGCGATATGATTCGAAGACTGCAGCCTCTAGAATGGCAAAGATGACGGAACTTATAAGACTTCGCTACCCAAATCTTGAGCAGAATATGCGAAAGCATATCGAAAGAATGAGAGGCATTTTTGAGAAACTTGAAGCCATAGATACGAAGATTCCGAACGAATTTTTAATCGCAATTCTTTTCTCGTCTATTGATTTTGATGAGCTAGTCCCAATCATGGCTGCTCTCGAAATTCTAGGTGATGTTCTGCTACTTGGGACATTGTCTCAGCCAGATTCATTGAAGAACATCAATCATTGAGGGCCAAGCACAAACGTCTTGAGCGTGCACATACGGCACAAGACTACTGCCAGATCTGCGACAAATCCGGCAATGCTACAGAAAAGTGCTGGCTCAACCCAAGCAACCCCTCTAATAAGCTGAAGTCACTGAATGAAAACGGCATATCCCATGCGAGAAGAAGCTTTATTAAGCAGAAAGGCTCAAGTCACGATAAGAAAAGGATGTCAAAGTCCGTGCTGCCATTGCGCGAGTGATGAAAATGAAACCTAAGCACCAGCATAGATTGATGCCGGATCCTGGCACGACATCTCACATGACCCCTGATGAAGACTCCTTGAAGAACAAGGAAGGATGTTTTGTATCCATTGCATTGGGAGACGACTCAGTAGTCTACGTAACGAAAAAGGGAGTGAAGACTGTACATTGGTCGGCAAGCGGACGACACACAAAAGTTGCTCTGACAAATACCCTGAGTTGAAACAGTCTGGCAATGGACCTACTTCCTGTCCCGGTTCTGACCGAAAAGAATTTTACTGTTCTTTTCTCAAAGAAGAAAGCAGTTATTTCTGACGAGAACGTTGACTGTAGACCAGTTGTCGTAGCACCGGAGGATTTGGATCTTCTGCACTACACAACCAATCAAGGTGACAAGGGACTAGAGTGTGAGGCCGAACTACACTTATGATGGCAAAACTCGAAGGCCATGTCGACGGAATAATTGATGAACCATGGATTGACGCCAATCCATCAGACACTGACACATCAAATACAGCCTCTTCCTTCAGAGGATAACTCGAGCAAGTACCTAGATACTATTGATTTGACGCACACTGTCGAAGATCAAGAGCTAAGTCTCAATGCGTCAGTACAAAGAGAACGAACTTCTGAATCGCCGTTGGACGTTGGCACAACCGCCCAGGACCTATGAGTTCAGAAAGTTTGATCAGCCAGTTGACCGCCAACGGAAAATTACCAATGGACCGAACAAAATCAAACAGCCGTCCTTAGGAGAAATTTTGGAAAAGGTGAGTGCAATTTGAGGTTGGATGGCATCAATGGATGATACGTGGATGTGAAACGGATAGCGCATTAAGCGCGATCAATGTGCGATTGCAGCTTAATTTCGCGATGTCACATTGGAGGACGCCTGCTAAGCACATGGAGCGCACTTGGAGTGGACGCGATACATGTTGCACTCCATCTGCGCCCACATTGTCCGCACTTCGCCCCCCACGATCTCAGTTTGCACTCCGTGCGCACTCACAATAATGAAATAAACTATTAAAAAATTAAAATGACGGGCCATGGGTGTGACATTGGAGCGCGGGCGTACAAGCGGAGTGCAATCCGCCTGTACGCCCGCGTTCCAATGTGACACCCAGTCGGAGGCTAAAGCCTCCAAAAGATGCACTCCATTTGCACTCACAAAAATGAAAAAATTTCTTGTAGGGCGTGTCATTTGTGAGACATCCAAATTGAGGCGACCATACAAGGGCAGCCTTACCAAGGCGGTCAAGCTTGGGTCTCTCCAGGCAGATGTTGTAGGCAAACTCAAGCCCGTGACCCCTTAAGGCCATAGGTACTTTTGCACCGTCATGGATGAAAACAGCAGGGTTGTCTATCCCAAGGCAATGAAAGCAAAAGAAGAAGCTTCTGCTGTTGTAAAACGATTCATGACTTGGATGGAGAGGCAAACGTAACATGTGATTAGTTCATTGCACATTGATAGGGGAAAAGAGTTTTTTTCAGTGCAGACGAAGATGAACAGGCTCAGAATTGAGATTCACGTTACTACACCATACAGGCCATCCTCGAACGGGCTGATTGAAAGAACAAAGGGCGTCCTGATACCATGAATTCGAGCGCGCCTCCAGCAGTCTAGTCTTCCTTTAAAGTACTGGAACTTTGCTCTACAGCATGTCGTTCAATCAAAGAACGTTGTTCTTCACTTTGTTCCAAAGACGTCGCCGTATATTGCTCTCAGGGAGAGCCGCCGCACTATGCTAAGCATATGAGACCATACGGCTGTCGCGTGTCAATTGCAGTACAGAAGTCGGAAAGAAAGCACAAGGGAAAGATGATGGCACTAATAGAGCAAGGAGTAAACCCTGGTCTTGTGAATGGCGGAATGTAAAACATACTTACCGAGAACGGAGTACGATACTCGAAGCACGTGCGCTTTCGCGAGACCAGCTTTCCCAGGATCGCCATCTTTTCCACACACAACTGGAACGAAGGAGAAGAAAAATTAGTAGTATTAGAAAAACCCTCAGATGAGGGGACAGGAAATATGAATGAAGATGAACAGACTAGTAATGGAATTGAGGAGAGCCCTCCGAATAGAACGGATGAGGAAAAAGAGGACATGTTCGTCGATGCAAACGAGACTCCAGATCACGAAAATGAAGCAAATACCGAGAGCTACCTGACACACTATCCAGACCGCCCTTCGACTTTTGGTGGAGTGGAGTATCACGATGAAAACGAAAAGCCAGCAAGTACCCCTGATCCCATGCATTCGACAAAATACAATCTGAGACCGCGCTCTCACTCTGCACTGTGCCTCCCACGCCTACTCTCGACCAACTATAAGCCCTCGCCGGAGGACGCAATGCGTTCAAGTGAATGGGAGCTCTGGAAAAAGGTTATTCAGGAAGAATTCACGACAATTCTTCAGGATGAAACCTATAAAAGTACCCTGGACATCTTTGCACAAGCACTTCCAACTGGCATCGTTCTCCGAGGGGGAAGAGTTATTGAAGACTGTCGACCGCATTCCAGTATCGGATGTTCCTGCGGACGCAAACGTTATCTCCAGTCACGTGTTCTACAAGATCAAGCGTTGTGATGATGGACAACATATCTTGAAGGCCAGAATCGCTCCGCATGGAAATGAAGATAGTGCCAAGAAGAATATAAAGACTGACTCTGCTACCTGCCCGCCACTTGGGATAGGAATTCTGCTGGCAATGACGACCATCAGAATTTGGACGCTATCGAAGATTGATTTCAAGAGTGCATTCCTACAGAGTAGTGATGCAATGCGCGATGTCTACGTGGTGCCCCCGCGCGAATGCAAGACTAAGTACAGACACTACTGGCTATTGCGCGTTGCATCTTATGGTCTCGTATACGCCTCAGCTAAATGGCAAAAAGTTAGCGATGAACTCATGCGCCAGCTGGGCTTTCGTCATTTAGTCTACGTGCCACAGCTGTTCTACAGAGGTTTTGAAGGTCATGTTGAGATCATAGCTGTGAAGATAGAGATGACGTGCTTTTGGGTGGTCTGCGAAACAACGTGAGGGAATCTGTTGAGCGCATACAGCGATTGTATAAACTCGAAACAATCGTTTTTGGACCTGGTCCTTTCACGTATTTCGATTTGAATATTACGCAGTTCGAAGATTATTCTTTCATGATCCATGGGGACGAGAGACTGAACG
Source organism: Gracilaria domingensis (assembly GCA_022539475.1). Taxonomy (NCBI): domain Eukaryota; phylum Rhodophyta; class Florideophyceae; order Gracilariales; family Gracilariaceae; genus Gracilaria; species Gracilaria domingensis. The sequence continues at coordinate 343,946 of VCMS01000035.1, forward strand.
GTCTAGAATCCTACCCAATCGATCGCAAGCGTAGGAAAGAGCGCGAAGAAGCACTAAATGCAGTCTAGTCGTTGGCTTTTCGATCCATACATAGCTTACTGGGATGGTTTAGAACCGCTGCGTCGCCGTTCTGTGCTTTTGCGGAAAGCTTCCTGCAACAGAACGGTCCTTAACCGGAGGTCAAAGATCTTGGTACCCAGATCGACATGCTCAAGAACCTGAAGAAAAGAGGTTTTACAATACAGTATGTGCGGCCTACTGGTAACCGGGATTATAAAGTGTCAGGTATTTGCAGATGCAAGCAGGCACAAGGACCATGGTCAGTTGGGCTGGATAGCTGGAATTCGGTTTGAAGACTTTGAGAAGGACGCAGTCTTTCACGCATTGTCTTGGTCCTCTCGCTAGTCAAGAAGACCGGTAAAGTAGATAGGTTCTGCTGAAATTGGCGCAGCAGGTGATACGATTGACGAAGGGAAAGTTCTCGTGAAAGCGTTGAAGACATTGCTGGAAATTGAAGTGAGTCTAATCGTCGTTGTGGATTCTAAAGACCTATTCAATACAATTTTGACTTGCAGAAGCAGCGTAGGTAGATCTATTCGGGCGGACGTCAGCGTCATTCGATTTGAATTTGAGACGCACAACGTTGAAAAGATGATTTGGATGTCTGGAAAGTTGAATTTGTCACATCCTCTGATTAAAACGGATAGTCTTCTTGAGTAGCCGCTGGAGTTGCTGTTGTTTTTTGGAAGATTAGGTGTCAAGTTGGAGCCGCAATAGTGTCGTAGCTAAGATTGATTGACAGGCTGATCTTAGCAAGAGACCACGAAAGAGAGGGTGTGTAGATTTTGTACAGATAGATCAAACTGTTCTGGCCGCAGAAACGGCTCTGCAGTTTGGTCACCAAAGATGAGAGCAGTGACCTTGGTGGAAGGCGCTGCACGCAGCAGTGCAGCACGCACTACATAGGGTTGCTCCAGCACCTGCAGGACCGAACCTACGTAGCTAGGCTGGTAGACACCGACCCAAGAAGTAAACGCCGACACAACAGCACCGATCACTTGTCGTCTCCTTTGTTATCAGAAATTCAAATAACTCACAGAACATGCGCCTATGTCATTTAAAGTATTTTTGATCCTTGTCGAACGCGGTATATTATTGCAGACCTCCTTTACGCGTCATTACTATAGAGGTGGATTTAAAAGTCATAGAATATACTGGTAGATAATCTTGACACTATTTTTGAGTAATATATAAAATGAGTTGAAGCACGGCAGAGATTGATCGCACGCTTTGCCGATTCACTCTGTTCGACGATTGACTGTGAATAAGTTTGATTACTTTCCTCTTTTTGTTGCTTAATAGAGCCCATTACAACATCAGAATGCTTTTTAGAGTTTGGGTGATACAATCGTTGTTATAAAAAGAGGCCAAAGTGAATTAGGTCCTGCATTGTTGAAAGTTTCAAAATGTTGTTTGAAATACGTTTGTAAATGAGAAAACAATAAGATAGTACGTTCGTCATGAATATTGCACGACTGGCTTGCGTGGAAAAGAAACATGATTGCACCCGTGCTATATTAATTCTCAAAGTGTGCCCTGGCGCTTGATTATCAAAAGAATTCGGCTGCAATTGTTCGTCGGTGAATATTGGCATAATCGGGTGATGTGGTGAATGATTTTCAAAAACGCTATGACGCTCGCAGCCCCAACAACCTTCGTTCCGTGAAATCTGCACGCACCTTATACCCGTAGTGTGGAGATGTTTCGGTTTCGAATCTGTAAGCTTTTCGGTGTTACGCCTTTCGCGCCAAAATGACTACGTTAACTCTTTTTGGCTCTAATTCAGGATCTAATGACGCTTTTGACATTGTTTCACGTTTCAGTGCAAAGCTGAAACACACTGTTTGGACCTATGTGAAGCTGGGCGGAATCTATTGAGAACATTGGACGCAGCACAAGTTGTGCGGGAACGCAGGGGCTCGAAGACGGCCATCTCCAGAAGATTCTGCGATCATTGCGCTATTTGGCGACGAATAATATGGCGAAATGGCGACAGCAGCGCTTGATCGTTCCGCGACACTGCACGTGCACGCATGTGCGCCTTGTCCCTTCCGCGCGAAAACGAAAAACAGCGAAAAAGTGCACCACGTGTGCCACTCGCACACGACGGGCCGCCATCCGCGCGATGATCACGCGCGCGGCTTCGACGCAAGCGCCGCCTGCGGCAATCGCGAATCGCCGTTTGACAACAGCGACGCCACGCGCCAGGCGCGCCATCTCCACCGGCCGAGCGCCCGCACCGCGCCACGCCCGCCGCGCCCCGCATGTCCGCCGCGCTCTCCCGCCGCAGCCGCCACCTGTACGCGTCATGGCGCCGCCTCGCCTCGCCCCCGCGCGCCGCATCGCGCCGCCTCGGCGCCGCCGCGCGCCCCACCCCGCGCGCCGCCGCGCGCGTCGCCGCGCCGCGCCGAGCGCGCGCGCTGTGCGACGCCGCTGACGCGCCGCCGCTGTCCAAGCCGCGCGCGCTGCGCGCCGCCACGGGCGCGCAGCTCGTGCTGTCGCCGCCGGCGCTCGTCGTCACGCGCGAGTACGAGTGGGGCAACATTCTGCTCGGCTTTGAGCAGGCCAACAAGTACTCCATCCGCGCCGCGCCGGGCGGCCACGTCGTGGGCTACATCGCGGAGGTATGTTGCAGTTGCTTGTTCTCAGCAGTGTCTGTCCGTCGTGCTAACCGTGTGCGTGTGCGTTCGCGCGCAAACAGGAGGGCTCGTTGGGGAGCGTCGTCACCAGAAACGTGCTGCGCACGCGCCGCCCGTTCAAGGCCACCGTGTTTGACGGCGAGCAGAACGTCATCTTCCGCATTCGCCGCCCGCTGTACCTCATCTCCACCTCCATCTTCGTGGAGAGCCCTGACGGCGACGTGCTGGGCGAGGTGCACATGGACTGGCACATGTGGCGCCGGAGGTACAGCCTGTACGTCGACAAGACGCAGTTTGCGCGCGTCGACTCGGGCTTTCTGGCCGTCGACTTTGACATGCGCGATGAAGGCGGCGCGAAGATCGCTTCCGTCAACAAGGACTTTACCGGCTTTGCGCGAGAGCTGTTCACCGATGCCAGGCAGTACGTGCTGCGCTTGGACCCCTCGTACGGCCTGCAGCACGACGGGTCGCTCGTGTATGATGCCGCCACGGTGAGCGACGCCGCGGAGGAGCTTGGCGCCCAAAAGCTGGCCGAACGCGAGCGCGCCGTCATTCTTGGAGCCGCGATTGCGATCGACTTTGGTACGTTTCGCACGCTTTGTACCAGCTGCGGTGTGCGTAGCCCAAACTTGTGCCCAAAACTAACAGCCCTGTTCCGTTGTGTGTGTGTGTGTGTGTGTTTGTGTCACGATGTGGGCGTGAACAGATTACTTCAGCCTGCATAGTCGGGGGCCGGGGACTGCCATGATGATGATGCCGCCTGTGGGAGCGCCGACACCGGCTCCGCCGGGCGCTGGAGCTGGCGCTGGCGCTGGCGCAGCCGTTGGAGCTGACGTCATGTCAGACGCGATGGGCGGAGCGCCAACGGACGGCGAGACGCCGTACGAAATCAGCGACTCGGAAGTGAACGCCGATGGCGCGCAGGCGTCCTCGCAGCCGGGCGCGTGGGGCGAGGACGCGCCACCTTTGGAACAGGAGCGGTTTGGCGACGCAAACCAAGCGGGTGACGCGGCGGACGAGTCGCAGTGGGCCACGTTTGAGGAACCGGACCACGGCTTTGATGACCCGTACGCCGACCAGGATGCGTGGAGCTCGGACAGCGATGCGTGGGGGGGCGGCGGCGGCGGCGGCGGCGTAGGAGACGAGGAGGGCGGCGCGTTGGGCGGCCTGTTCGAGGTCATCAAGGGGATGATCTTTGGCGATGACTAACTGTGCGTTGGACGCTGCAACGCGCGTATCAGCACATTTTACCGCTGCGCAGAATGTCGATCATGTTGAACACCCGTTGCGTTTCGCGTCGGTCGCGCTGCGCGGCGAGGAACTGCACCGCGTCCACCGTGCCCGCCGCGTAGAACCGTCGGCCGCACACGTTGTGCTGGAACTCGAAGTTCACCGTGCCGTCCGCGCTGGCGAGGCGGTAGGTGTGGTACGCGTGCCCCGATGTAACGTACTGCTGAGGCACGTGCATCTCGTGCACGGAGCGCTGCTCCTGTCTAACTTTGTCGATTTGGTCGATGCCGAACGCGAGCCCAAGCTTATTAAACGACGCCACCACCGACTTGGCCGTGCCCGACGTGTCTGCCTTGGTGGCCTGGTGAGACTCCTTCACGCTCAGTTTGTATCCGGCAAACGCGCCGGGAAACTCCTTGGCCATCATCTCCATCATGGCTTGAAACGCCACGATTTGCTTGCCCATGTTTGGCGCAATCACTGCGTACACCCCGGCGGCAGCGCTCACGGCTCGCCTCATGGCGTCCTCGTCCCCGCCCGTGGTGCCGATGACGAAGCTGAGGCCCTGCTCGGCGTACTTCTCGACGTTCTTGTTGGCGGCGGATGGGTGAGTGTAGTCGACAAGAATTAGCTTTGGGTATTTGTTGCGCACTCTTTGAAGACATTGCACGTGGCCTTCAGGCGGCGAAAGAGCAACCTCTGTGCCTTCGATGAGCACGCTGCCCCGCATGCCAGGGCCAGTGAGCGCTTCATTGGCGAGCGTCATGCCCCTTCGAACCACTTCTTCGGCAGTTGCGGAGGCCATTTTGCCGGGCACTCCGTTCACCATAACGGCCAATTGATCACCCAGAGTGGCAGAGATAGTTACCTGCTGAGACATCGTGCGCTTGGCTGACGTTCGGAAGAGGATCCGATCTCTCCGGCAAACAAATTCCGAGAGCGTTGAAGAAAAATTCGCGCATCGGTATTGAGGCAAGGTAGAGCATTGCAGGAAGGCAATCATGATGTGATCATGAAGCAGATAGACAACAACTCGGAAAGAACACCAACGCTTGACGACTGTTCAGCAACGACGCCTTGAACAACTTCTATCGTTTGGGTCGACGGTATCCGCGGTATGTCGGGAACAAGAACTGCGGCGTGGAGGATGGACGATTCTTCACAATCGGAGTTAGCCAATTGCTTCTACGAAGAAGCTAACGGATAATGCTCGTCTGGACCAGAAAGGTACCTTTGGTATCAATCGACGGAAGCTCGGGCGGGTTTCAGCGGCAAAAGTACTTGATCCGGGTCACGAGAGCTCGTGCTCTACACGTGATCGTGCTGTAAAATGGTTAGATCAATTGGCATCATAATATTGGCATACGCATACATATGATCGCGCATCGACGCAAGCACTCTCCCGCAGAGCGTACGCTCGTCTATGATATGCTATGGCACGTTCGTAAGTTTTGAGTATTCAAGTGGATGCGGTGCGTGAAAACGTGAGAGGCTTGTGAGCGATAGCTTTACGGTGGGAAAAGCCAAGATCAATCGTCTCATCGAGATTATCGTTTAAACTTGATGTCTGTGGGTTTCAAGGGATATTATCGAAATGAGCCGGCAGAGGAATCGCATCAGCGTAGCCTTATTATGATAATGATATTGCGAAGAAAGCATCATGAATGGGTTTGCAAGGTTGGCATTTTTGACCGGCAGGATGATGTAATTGAAACAAGGCGACCCTCGCTGGATGTCTGATATGAGCGTAGCGAAGGAGAATAGCCAAACGTAATAACGTGCGCAGCTGTGAAGCAGGTTGTATTTGAGTAGCAGCCGCAATGCCTCCGCTAAGAAACAAGATAGAGAAATTCATCACACTCTCGATTCCATAGACGAGTTCGTATAACCCAGTCACACTTTTGGCAGCATCACTTCCTTGAACGCTTGGCGCTTGGTCGCCCGACCGGCTCCGACCGAGCTCTTTGTCCAAAACCACTTTCCACAGTCGCCGAACTTTCCATATCCACGATAACATTTCCATTCATTTCATGTTCTCCAGAATGGTTTGGTTCACCAAAGCCATTGACGCCCCCTATGCTATTGTTAGTACCCCGGTTCCACGACGCTCGGGATAACCTTTTTTCCCTCTTGTTGTGCTTTGCAACAGAACCCATGCAGAAGAGTTCGACGGGCGCTTGTTGCTTCACTGACACGCCTTCATCAGTTTCACTTGTGTTCGAACTTTCGGAAGCTGTCTCCAATTTCTTCACTTGCTTTCTGTTTTTAGTCGCGTTGAGCACCTTTCGTACCCCCACGATGGCGATAAGAAGCGGAACAGCGACAAAAAGTCTGAACATCACTGATGGCGTAGACAAAGTACGAAGCTTCAGATGCGCTTCTTGAGGTTGAAAATTGCTCTCCACGGTCTTAAAGAGTGCTTTACACGAGATTGATGATTATCAGCGGGTAGCTGTTCGGTTTCATATCTTGCATAGGCGTAAGAATGCAAGATAGATCAGACCAACGTATTCATTCACATCCAATCGTGATAGTGCAGTGGACAGTTTTGCTCCTACCACAGCTTGTCCTCTCTGAAATGCTGATCTTTCAAACTGCAGCAGGACTGAAATTCAGACTTCGAGCAAAGTCAGCTACCTTGGCACGATTCTCTAGATGGGACAGGCCTGGGAAGGGGCGATCGTATTCTCGGTACCTTTGGTACCTGTACCGTCGGAATTCGACGAACCATTCTTTTCAACAGTTCTGAAAGCCTTGGGTTGCAACTTGCAAGATGCGCTGATGTAAAACACGGCTTACACTGCTCAGCCAGGGTCAAGGGTGCTCCTTTTCGTGGATGTGAGCCATCTGGATTTTGGTTGGAAACCAAAGGTGTTCAAAATTGATCCACGTCAGACGAGGATATAAGGATAGAAGGATAGAGGGCTACCTTCTGTGATCACTGCGCTGTTGCTCCCATTCGGCACTCCCGAGATACAAGTGGGCAAACGAGCAGTACTTTCTGAGTGCCACCGACGGCATCAGCAAGATAATTATTCTCGAAGGCTTGTTCTGTCTTGCGTAGTGCGGTGCTCCGTTCCTCCTTGCGCGGATCTCCTTGTACTGTTCACGGCCTGAAACGAGGTGCGACGTGCGACGTCCTCCTTGTCGGTACGAATGCGTCCTAGAGGTGCCAAAGTTCATCAAGTGGTTGAGTTGAGATACCGGTGAGAGCAGTAGCCCTCTTCTGTTCAGCATTTGAAGCGAAGGAAATCACCGATATCGCTAGTTTTCTGTCCCAGGATCGACCAATCAATCTAGTCGAGCTTGATTAAACATTTATTAGGTTCTGTTGGGACTTGGTCACAAGAGCGGGGAACTCGAGAACCATATCTGGCATATACCCCGTACTGGGAATTACACCATCCAAGCACTAAAGCAAGTTGTGGTCCTTATCGGTGAAGTCAAAATGAGCGCACCTTATCAGCTTTCCCAAGTGGTGCTTACCATCACCGTCGCTTCTAACAGAGTACTGCCGGAACTTTTGAACAACTTCTCCTTTACGAATCTGTATGATACAATCGTCGCTCTAAACCCTGTTGTGACTGCCTTTTGGATAACAGCTTTCTTAATCTTCCTTCAGTTGGTTTTGGGTATTTTGACTCGCTCATATGCATGGAACGACCGCTTCTGGACATTCATTCCAATGGCGTATGCTCTGCTGTACGCATTGCACCCAGTAATCAGCGAAGACCGCCGGACAGACTCATCTCTTGACGTGAGACTCACGGTTATGGCTGCCCTAGTCTTTGCGTGGGGTGTTCGCTTAACGTATGGATCGTTCACTCGTGGGTACTACAATCCAGGTCACTTAGATTACCGTTATCCTTGGCTTCGTGACAATGTTGTCAAAAACAGCGTTCTGTTTGCTCTTGCGCACGCAGTTTTCGTTGTCGGAAATATGACATTGCTTCTGGCTTTCGCATCATCTCCTTTGTACATTGCGTGGATAGGTCGAGGGCTCAGCCCGCAGTTTACTGTCATCGACACCATCGCTACTATTGGAATGATTGCTTCGATCCTCATGGAATCCATTGCTGACTTTCAGCAACAGTGTTTCCAAGACTGCAAGGCTAAATGGATGAAAGCTTCAGGGAGGTCAGATACCGAGGAGCTGAGCTTGACTCCAGTGCAGATTGTTGAGGTGAAGCAGGGGTTCATACAATCCGGACTGTTTGCATGGAGCCGCCATCCGAACTACTTTGGAGAAATCATGACATGGTGTTTCTTTTACTTGTTTTCCGTTTCACCATGTTCCCAATTGTTGAACTGGACTTTGATCGGTCCAGTGTTGTACATCGTATTGTTTCAAATCACGATGCTCCTATCAGAGACCATATTGATGCGGAAGTATGCGACCTACGGTAATTACAGGGAGCGGGTGTCCAAACTTATTCCCTCTCCCTTCTCTAAGAAACTCGTCCCCGTCGCGAAGGAATCGAAAGACGAATAATCACTAGACAATCCGATGCAAAACTCGTCAACAGCAGCAGCGCATTCAGTTCCGTATCGTTGCAGCAACATGTGAGGACCTTTTGGTACTGAGACCCATGATATGTCTGGGCGCGCAGATCGCATCTGCTGGGCTTCCCTGCCTGAGATGAGGAAATCATCAGTGCCCCTCAGATACAATGTTCGAGACGACAGCAAGCGGTTGCAATCACGCCATACATGCCACGAATTCTCATTCAGACAAAGAGAGAGTCGATGACTCATCACTTCCGGCTGCACACGGGATGCCTGCTTTTGCACTTGCTCCATTCCCTTTGCATTTGGCCCCATGAAGAAACGGCTCACCATCCATGCAGGTGGAAGGTTCCTGAAGAACGGCTTCGTGGCTCCTAACGGAATGTTTCGGAGGAATGGTGGACCCGGTGGGGAAGCAAAAGAGTTGATAAATACTTGTCCTCGTAGCATTCCAGGTAATCTGAGACGAGCAAGCCGGAACCCTACATGTCCCGAAAAGGACTGGTTCACGACTATGTAGCCTCGATTGTCGTTTGCGAGCCGTGACAGGTACTCTTCGATAACAAAAGAAGCTATCTCGTGAACGGAGAGAATGCGGTCATAAGGGTATCGAACGGCGATTACGCGATCGGGGTCATCGAATGTGCATAATTTTCTTCGAAAAGGGTCCAACAAAAGATCGGTTCCGTCTAAGCCTATGATTGGGAAGATATGCGACTAGACTATGTTAGATTCCAGCACAAAGCCGATAGGGAATGCGAAACTCGAACTCACCAGGAAGTACAACAATACGGGGCAGCGTTGAACTGGACGGGTGCGTGATTGTCATGGCAGCTCTTTGGCGAGCTGGAGGACGGGGCAAGCTCACAATCGGAAGGAATGCCGGGGCCATGCTTTCGTAGTTGTCTCAAATAAGAATGCAAGCGATACCTGTTTCGATGGGATCGTCCGCCATTGACTGCGGAAAGAGAACTCAAGAGTGGTGTTTCCTTTCCATGCAACCACAATATGAAAGCAATTGAAAGAAGGAAGACTGCGGAAACTGAATAAATTCACGTGCAACAACAGTTTGGCAGACCACCAGGTGCTTTGAACGGGCAGGTTATACGGGGAAGAGATGGCCTCAACTTACGTGAGGACCGGATGTAGGTGAATGCGGCACACTCAAGTCCTGCTGTGTTTGACACCTCGAAGCGAGAATTGCTTTACTACAGCTTCTAAGTGTCGAGTGCTTGAAAGTAGAAACGGGCTGAATCACGTGGCTCAACAAGTGCGACGGACAAGCAGCGAAGTACAAATTCTTTGTTGGAGAGGAGTCTATACGTTTCGCTCTACCTGTTACGGTGGATGTGCTCAAGAGAGCATCAGGGAATTCTGCCAAGGTAGCTTGCGCATGTTTGCAATCGAATCGAGAGGAATACCCTGACATCCCAAATATGTGAACCACAATCGTCCTGAAAAAGGATTTATTCCGCGCTTGGTTTTGCAAGATGAGAGCAAGAACGAGATGGTATCCTGATGCTTTCCAGTCCTGTGCCTCGGAGCTCTTTTGTGGCGCAAAGCATGCGCAAAGCTTCCAGACGCTTTCCTCTTCCGGGAATTGTAAGTGCAGAACCAAGACTCGGTACTCGTTTACACCCTAGTCCCAATCTTGCGGTAACCACTTGCGTTCCTGAATCGAGAATCCTCCCTTTGACAACCTCTGCAGGCAGAGCAGGGCACAAGGACTTGCGCTGCGATCGTGAGCCACGATTCGTGGCAGGATGAATTGTTGGCTGTCGCGTGTGTGCGTTGTGCGGGCACTGTGTTCGCCTCCTTATACCTACCGTTGGTATAGAGTTACCTACCGTCGCACCTTTCATGTAAAGTTCGTCATCACACTCTTGCTCCGCCTCGCCTTGTTCTTCATTTACCCCATCCATATCCGTGGCAAACGCATCTCTTGATAATGGATGCAGGTCATGTGTGCTCACCCGGACGAGAACCGATCCGATACATTGCACTTTTTGTTGATGGATGGTATTGCGAGGTTCTTGTGCATCACAAGAACAACTCGATAAGGTTTCCAGTGATAGACTGTCCGGAAGTACCACACTATGCACAAGATATGAGCGAGTGTTTCCAGAAGAGTCTTGCAAAACTGTGTGGTACATATTACGATATGGTGTTCTTGTATACCACAATCAGCGAGGTGTATATCGATACATATCCGACCCCATATAATGCTCTGTTTCACTGTACCTCTCCTCTTGCTCCCACCAAGAGTAACCCTCATACGCCCGCACTCCCAAAGCTCAAAGAGTACGAGTGGATGAGTATTGATCAAGTGACAGATACCTTGGGAAAAGACGGCTCTTCTTGGGCTCGGCAACGCTGTGTTAACTCTGCGATTGAAACATTGTGGAGAGAAGAAGCTAGAAAGGCTCGTCCATGGGAGATACCTGGCTGGCATGAGTATAATATTGAAGGTGCCAAGTTGGCACTGCATCAACGTGGTTTTATCTTGAAGGGTTCCTTTCAACAGTATCGGTGTGCGTCAAATTCGATTTTACTCCGAGCTGAAACTAACAAAGGTAGAGTATTTTTGAAGGCCAGTGACGCTCGAGAGGGAAAAGTTACGGCCAAGATCGCAAGTATAGCTCCGTATATCGCCCGAAGACCTATATATGTGTGCGAACCTCTGGAATGGATGTTGATGGAAGACTATGGACAGTCATTAGAGGACACCATGTCGCTGGAAGACTACAACAATGTTTCGGCATTGCTTGCAAGAGCACAGGTTGATTCCATGCGGCATATTGAAGAGCTGAAAGAAGTTGGTTTGGTTTGCGAGTCAGTGGAATCTCTTATACGAAGAATGAAGGGGATGTTCGATGATGAAAACGTGCGACAAAGTTTATTGGAGCTTGAAGAAATTTCGTCGAAGACAGAAGGAGAGGAGAACAAGCTTGATGAATACGTGCATAAACTGTTTGAGTGGATTAGAGAAGTACATGAGGAAGGACGTTATCCTTTATCACTTGTGCATGGAGACATACATGACGGGAACATCATTAAAACAAAAGGAAAAGATGCAGAAAATTCTTATGCCTTGATTGACTGGGGAGAAGCACACATTGGCTTTCCAATTCTTGACATTACTGGTGTATCAAGACTAATTGCTGCGCCTTCAGATACAGAAGTAGCTGATATGAAGAACTACTTGAACGTATGGAGCGGGCACGGAATGCCTCAGGATACGGAAAAGTTTTCTTCAGTTGCTTCGAAGAAACACGTTCTTGTTGGGATCACAAAGAAGTTTGAGTACTCAAAGAAGTGCACGATAATACCACGTTTGGGAAAGTATGACCTAACTGTTCTGAAAGAACTACTGATATCTGTTTGATGATGTAAGTAAAGAATGTAGAAAGAGAAGATGTGATGGATGTATTTCTCATCTATGTTTACTTCCGTAGAGATGCAAGGATGTACGCCTACTATGTTAATTGCGTCAATAAGCGTCTCTAACACTCATTTAAGATCTACATTTAAACTCTCCGGGTCTCCATTGTCGTAGAACAGCACTAATGGCGATGGGGGTAGTCAGAATGGCGAATAAGCGCCAATCATCACGGAACGCGTTTGCTGCAAATTGGACCGTGACGATAACGAACGACAGTATAGAACTCTTTGGCCATCAAGAGCAGCTGCACCCCTTCCCCCTTCTACAATGAGCAAAGCCCGTAGAGATATTAGTTTCTGAGATGCGACAGTGCAACACCTTTCCATATCTCATTTTCAAGCAGTCACTGTCACTGGATCCTGCATAATTAACTCTTCCAGGGTACTGATGCAGAGATTATTTAATGAAAGAGATCGAAGCAACATGGGAACTACTTCGATCTCCCTTAAAAGAGAGTACCAATTCGCGCATAAACTAACCAGCTGGTTACTTGTGTAGACTATAACATGATCGTTTCATATCCCAAAGATGCTCGCATAACTGACTGCGTAAGGAGGCTTTCAAGCATGAAAACCTACAATAACCCATAAACACTTTCTGATATTCATTGCAGAGTAAAACCCTTGGTTTGGCAACGGTCACCTCAGGATTTGTTAATCAGCTGATCAATGCTAATCTTGTGCCTGCTATTCTTATGGTCCTTCAATTCCTTTTTGGAATCAAAAGACATTGTGCAGGAAGTACATTTGTAAGATTTGTTCTGATCATTCAAACGTAAGTCAGTTGAAATATGCTCTGTTCTTAGTCGTGTGAAATACTTTCCAACTCACATGCTTTTCCCTGACATGGGTTTTCAAACCAGCGTTGCTGTTAAACGTATATGAGCACTCCTTGCATTTTTCACTTCCTTGGTTCATGGAACTGCCACCTTTATGTCTTTTGTTGCGGTGCCTCGACAAAGAAGCTTTATATACAGTTTGGTTCATAGTTAGCGTAATGTGTCGTCATATATTCGTAAATTAGATTATAACTTACCTTCAGATTTGGTGACACTAGTATTGTACATGTAAGTGTTAGTTATTGATGCAAACACAGGAAACAAGTCTCAAAAAAGGAAGGGGTTCTTCTCACTATCGGCAGTTTGGTTCTTTGCAGCAGTACCATGTCGTCGTCGTGTCCGGCTTTGTTATTCCTCGCATGGACATATTCGAGAACGACAGATAGTAGAGAGCGAGAGACTGTGCGCTAGAGCGGATTTGAAAACGAAGATTAAAAGCGGAGCAGGAAGCTAGATCAAGACCGACAGAGATAATCTGCGATGCGCAGGCCAGCTGCATGAGCATCACGTTTATCAAGGGTGGGGAAAATGACATTTCTAGATCGACACGAGGTTGTACATGCAAAATGGAAACACGTCGACCTTGCGAGTTCGCTGTGCAGAATAAGAAGTGAATTCCTTACCACCATTCGTCTCCTGCAATAGGTTTTCGTGAGATCTGTAAGCTTTCGATCGTTTTGACTATTAGCGTGATTCATTCTTCTACGTGTACCTCCACATCTTGTACCCTTGGTTTGTTTGAACCTGTTTGCTCTAATAAGAGCCACAGTAGAAGAATCATATATTGTAGAGTCCAGCAAAATTCATAAACAAAAATTTTAAAACAGCTAGGAGATGGTTAGAATACCTATTTGACTTTAGAATGTCACATGGGAGATACCATAAAGGTTGAATGAACCAGATCTAATTTTGGGCAAGTTCGATACAATATAAACCTGGTCGCTTACAAACACGCCCTCGATAGCCTACTATCTGGGTCTAACAAAACAGGAAAAATTGGCAAACTGAAAATATGCCAGCGACTGCGCCGATGCAAAGGCTTTGTAACGAGGAGGTGTTTTTTGTTGCCTATATTCTCTTATCCACTAGCTCGCAGCTCTCTTTGAAACTGGGTTTTCTGCTGCTGCATTTTGCACCGTAACAAGCCTGAGTGATTTCTTTGCTGAACGATTCCACGCCTATTTACCACCACCGTAGCGTTGTACACCAACTTGTTCTGCTCCTTCTGTTTCTAAGCGTATATTATCTACACTCTCTTTTCCTTAATTGGTCGACCGAGAACGTATATATGGGTATATTATGCTCAGTTCGCACTCGAGCTTCGAGCTCAGTCGTCTTACCCGGATTATTGTGGGTGCGCCTACTACTCTTTGCTAGAACATGAGGAAAACGAGGGCCCAACAAATATGATAAACAAACAGTTGAAATGTTTGCAAATGCGCCGACACAAAGAGTTCTGTACGGTTATTCCAGTTGGGTGTTCCTCTTTTCTATAATTTCTATTGGGTGGTTCCACAAAACACAGGTTTAATAGTTGCACACACGTAGCCACGTCCTCCGCACAGGGGTGGCTCACACGTGCCTGGAATGCGGGCACGCGTTAGACACTGTGCACGGCACACGGCGCGATAGAGTGATCGTGAGTCACATGCGCACATCGTCCTCCCCAGAGACGGAAACGGGTGAACTACAGGGTAACCCTTTACTCTTCTGTGTACGAATTCTCCAGCAACCAAACAATCTTTACAAACACGTGCCTGGTCCTCCCCGTTCATTCCGTTTGCTAGAGCCCTGATACTACCACCACAACGCGTATATTGCAGCGACAGGTGAGAACCGTTTGGTGCTAGGATATATCACTTGTGGTATTTATGTTTCCCGCATCGCATCTGCTCTACTTCCCTGCCTGAGATGAGAAAACCATCAGTGCCCCTCAGATACAATGTTCGAGACGACAGCAAGCGGTTGCAATCACGCCATACATACCACGAATTCTCATTCAGGCAAAGAGAGAGTCGATGACTCATCACTTCCGGCTGCACACGGGATGCTTGCTTTTGCACTTGCTCCATTCCCTTTGCATTTGGCCCCATGAAGAAACGGCTCACCATCCATGCAGGTGGAAGGTTCCTGAAGAACGGCTTCGTGGCTCCTAACGGAATGTTTCGGAGGAATGGTGGACCCGGTGGGGAAGCAAAAGAGTTGATAAATACTTGTCCTCGTAGCATTCCAGGTAATCTGAGACGAGCTAGCCGGAACCCTACATGTCCCGAAAAGGACTGGTTCACGACTATGTAGCCTCGATTGTCGTTTGCGAGCCGTGACAGGTACTCTTCGATAACAAAAGAAGCTATCTCGTGAACGGAGAGAATGCGGTCATAAGGGTATCGAACGGCGATTACGCGATCGGGGTCATCGAATGTGCATAATTTTCTTCGAAAAGGGTCCAACAAAAGATCGGTTCCGTCTAAGCCTATGATTGGGAAGATATGCGACTAGACTATGTTAGATTCCAGCACAAAGCCGATAGGGAATGCGAAACTCGAACTCACCAGGAAGTACAACAATACGGGGCAGCGTTGAACTGGACGGGTGCGTGATTGTCATGGCAGCTCTTTGGCGAGCTGGAGGACGGGGCAAGCTCACAATCGGAAGGAATGCCGGGGCCATGCTTTCGTAGTTGTCTCAAATAAGAATGCAAGCGATACCTGTTTCGATGGGATCGTCCGCCATTGACTGCGGAAAGAGAACTCAAGAGTGGTGTTTCCTTTCCATGCAACCACAATATGAAAGCAATTGAAAGAAGGAAGACTGCGGAAACTGAATAAATTCACGTGCAACAACAGTTTGGCAGACCACCAGGTGCTTTGAACGGGCAGGTTATACGGGGAAGAGATGGCCTCAACTTACGTGAGGACCGGATGTAGGTGAATGCGGCACACTCAAGTCCTGCTGTGTTTGACACCTCGAAGCGAGAATTGCTTTACTACAGCTTCTAAGTGTCGAGTGCTTGAAAGTAGAAACGGGCTGAATCACGTGGCTCAACAAGTGCGACGGACAAGCAGCGAAGTACAAATTCTTTGTTGGAGAGGAGTCTATACGTTTCGCTCTACCTGTTACGGTGGATGTGCTCAAGAGAGCATCAGGGAATTCTGCCAAGGTAGCTTGCGCATGTTTGCAATCGAATCGAGAGGAATACCCTGACATCCCAAATATGTGAACCACAATCGTCCTGAAAAAGGATTTATTCCGCGCTTGGTTTTGCAAGATGAGAGCAAGAACGAGATGGTATCCTGATGCTTTCCAGTCCTGTGCCTCGGAGCTCTTTTGTGGCGCAAAGCATGCGCAAAGCTTCCAGACGCTTTCCTCTTCCGGGAATTGTAAGTGCAGAACCAAGACTCGGTACTCGTTTACACCCTAGTCCCAATCTTGCGGTAACCACTTGCGTTCCTGAATCGAGAATCCTCCCTTTGACAACCTCTGCAGGCAGAGCAGGGCACAAGGACTTGCGCTGCGATCGTGAGCCACGATTCGTGGCAGGATGAATTGTTGGCTGTCGCGTGTGTGCGTTGTGCGGGCACTGTGTTCGCCTCCTTATACCTACCGTTGGTATAGAGTTACCTACCGTCGCACCTTTCATGTAAAGTTCGTCATCACACTCTTGCTCCGCCTCGCCTTGTTCTTCATTTACCCCATCCATATCCGTGGCAAACGCATCTCTTGATAATGGATGCAGGTCATGTGTGCTCACCCGGACGAGAACCGATCCGATACATTGCACTTTTTGTTGATGGATGGTATTGCGAGGTTCTTGTGCATCACAAGAACAACTCGATAAGGTTTCCAGTGATAGACTGTCCGGAAGTACCACACTATGCACAAGATATGAGCGAGTGTTTCCAGAAGAGTCTTGCAAAACTGTGTGGTACATATTACGATATGGTGTTCTTGTATACCACAATCAGCGAGGTGTATATCGATACATATCCGACCCCATATAATGCTCTGTTTCACTGTACCTCTCCTCTTGCTCCCACCAAGAGTAACCCTCATACGCCCGCACTCCCAAAGCTCAAAGAGTACGAGTGGATGAGTATTGATCAAGTGACAGATACCTTGGGAAAAGACGGCTCTTCTTGGGCTCGGCAACGCTGTGTTAACTCTGCGATTGAAACATTGTGGAGAGAAGAAGCTAGAAAGGCTCGTCCATGGGAGATACCTGGCTGGCATGAGTATAATATTGAAGGTGCCAAGTTGGCACTGCATCAACGTGGTTTTATCTTGAAGGGTTCCTTTCAACAGTATCGGTGTGCGTCAAATTCGATTTTACTCCGAGCTGAAACTAACAAAGGTAGAGTATTTTTGAAGGCCAGTGACGCTCGAGAGGGAAAAGTTACGGCCAAGATCGCAAGTATAGCTCCGTATATCGCCCGAAGACCTATATATGTGTGCGAACCTCTGGAATGGATGTTGATGGAAGACTATGGACAGTCATTAGAGGACACCATGTCGCTGGAAGACTACAACAATGTTTCGGCATTGCTTGCAAGAGCACAGGTTGATTCCATGCGGCATATTGAAGAGCTGAAAGAAGTTGGTTTGGTTTGCGAGTCAGTGGAATCTCTTATACGAAGAATGAAGGGGATGTTCGATGATGAAAACGTGCGACAAAGTTTATTGGAGCTTGAAGAAATTTCGTCGAAGACAGAAGGAGAGGAGAACAAGCTTGATGAATACGTGCATAAACTGTTTGAGTGGATTAGAGAAGTACATGAGGAAGGACGTTATCCTTTATCACTTGTGCATGGAGACATACATGACGGGAACATCATTAAAACAAAAGGAAAAGATGCAGAAAATTCTTATGCCTTGATTGACTGGGGAGAAGCACACATTGGCTTTCCAATTCTTGACATTACTGGTGTATCAAGACTAATTGCTGCGCCTTCAGATACAGAAGTAGCTGATATGAAGAACTACTTGAACGTATGGAGCGGGCACGGAATGCCTCAGGATACGGAAAAGTTTTCTTCAGTTGCTTCGAAGAAACACGTTCTTGTTGGGATCACAAAGAAGTTTGAGTACTCAAAGAAGTGCACGATAATACCACGTTTGGGAAAGTATGACCTAACTGTTCTGAAAGAACTACTGATATCTGTTTGATGATGTAAGTAAAGAATGTAGAAAGAGAAGATGTGATGGATGTATTTCTCATCTATGTTTACTTCCGTAGAGATGCAAGGATGTACGCCTACTATGTTAATTGCGTCAATAAGCGTCTCTAACACTCATTTAAGATCTACATTTAAACTCTCCGGGTCTCCATTGTCGTAGAACAGCACTAATGGCGATGGGGGTAGTCAGAATGGCGAATAAGCGCCAATCATCACGGAACGCGTTTGCTGCAAATTGGACCGTGACGATAACGAACGACAGTATAGAACTCTTTGGCCATCAAGAGCAGCTGCACCCCTTCCCCCTTCTACAATGAGCAAAGCCCGTAGAGATATTAGTTTCTGAGATGCGACAGTGCAACACCTTTCCATATCTCATTTTCAAGCAGTCACTGTCACTGGATCCTGCATAATTAACTCTTCCAGGGTACTGATGCAGAGATTATTTAATGAAAGAGATCGAAGCAACATGGGAACTACTTCGATCTCCCTTAAAAGAGAGTACCAATTCGCGCATAAACTAACCAGCTGGTTACTTGTGTAGACTATAACATGATCGTTTCATATCCCAAAGATGCTCGCATAACTGACTGCGTAAGGAGGCTTTCAAGCATGAAAACCTACAATAACCCATAAACACTTTCTGATATTCATTGCAGAGTAAAACCCTTGGTTTGGCAACGGTCACCTCAGGATTTGTTAATCAGCTGATCAATGCTAATCTTGTGCCTGCTATTCTTATGGTCCTTCAATTCCTTTTTGGAATCAAAAGACATTGTGCAGGAAGTACATTTGTAAGATTTGTTCTGATCATTCAAACGTAAGTCAGTTGAAATATGCTCTGTTCTTAGTCGTGTGAAATACTTTCCAACTCACATGCTTTTCCCTGACATGGGTTTTCAAACCAGCGTTGCTGTTAAACGTATATGAGCACTCCTTGCATTTTTCACTTCCTTGGTTCATGGAACTGCCACCTTTATGTCTTTTGTTGCGGTGCCTCGACAAAGAAGCTTTATATACAGTTTGGTTCATAGTTAGCGTAATGTGTCGTCATATATTCGTAAATTAGATTATAACTTACCTTCAGATTTGGTGACACTAGTATTGTACATGTAAGTGTTAGTTATTGATGCAAACACAGGAAACAAGTCTCAAAAAAGGAAGGGGTTCTTCTCACTATCGGCAGTTTGGTTCTTTGCAGCAGTACCATGTCGTCGTCGTGTCCGGCTTTGTTATTCCTCGCATGGACATATTCGAGAACGACAGATAGTAGAGAGCGAGAGACTGTGCGCTAGAGCGGATTTGAAAACGAAGATTAAAAGCGGAGCAGGAAGCTAGATCAAGACCGACAGAGATAATCTGCGATGCGCAGGCCAGCTGCATGAGCATCACGTTTATCAAGGGTGGGGAAAATGACATTTCTAGATCGACACGAGGTTGTACATGCAAAATGGAAACACGTCGACCTTGCGAGTTCGCTGTGCAGAATAAGAAGTGAATTCCTTACCACCATTCGTCTCCTGCAATAGGTTTTCGTGAGATCTGTAAGCTTTCGATCGTTTTGACTATTAGCGTGATTCATTCTTCTACGTGTACCTCCACATCTTGTACCCTTGGTTTGTTTGAACCTGTTTGCTCTAATAAGAGCCACAGTAGAAGAATCATATATTGTAGAGTCCAGCAAAATTCATAAACAAAAATTTTAAAACAGCTAGGAGATGGTTAGAATACCTATTTGACTTTAGAATGTCACATGGGAGATACCATAAAGGTTGAATGAACCAGATCTAATTTTGGGCAAGTTCGATACAATATAAACCTGGTCGCTTACAAACACGCCCTCGATAGCCTACTATCTGGGTCTAACAAAACAGGAAAAATTGGCAAACTGAAAATATGCCAGCGACTGCGCCGATGCAAAGGCTTTGTAACGAGGAGGTGTTTTTTGTTGCCTATATTCTCTTATC
Source organism: Gracilaria domingensis (assembly GCA_022539475.1). Lineage (NCBI taxonomy): Eukaryota > Rhodophyta > Florideophyceae > Gracilariales > Gracilariaceae > Gracilaria > Gracilaria domingensis. The sequence continues at coordinate 363,802 of VCMS01000035.1, forward strand.
CACTAGCTCGCAGCTCTCTTTGAAACTGGGTTTTCTGCTGCTGCATTTTGCACCGTAACAAGCCTGAGTGATTTCTTTGCTGAACGATTCCACGCCTATTTACCACCACCGTAGCGTTGTACACCAACTTGTTCTGCTCCTTCTGTTTCTAAGCGTATATTATCTACACTCTCTTTTCCTTAATTGGTCGACCGAGAACGTATATATGGGTATATTATGCTCAGTTCGCACTCGAGCTTCGAGCTCAGTCGTCTTACCCGGATTATTGTGGGTGCGCCTACTACTCTTTGCTAGAACATGAGGAAAACGAGGGCCCAACAAATATGATAAACAAACAGTTGAAATGTTTGCAAATGCGCCGACACAAAGAGTTCTGTACGGTTATTCCAGTTGGGTGTTCCTCTTTTCTATAATTTCTATTGGGTGGTTCCACAAAACACAGGTTTAATAGTTGCACACACGTAGCCACGTCCTCCGCACAGGGGTGGCTCACACGTGCCTGGAATGCGGGCACGCGTTAGACACTGTGCACGGCACACGGCGCGATAGAGTGATCGTGAGTCACATGCGCACATCGTCCTCCCCAGAGACGGAAACGGGTGAACTACAGGGTAACCCTTTACTCTTCTGTGTACGAATTCTCCAGCAACCAAACAATCTTTACAAACACGTGCCTGGTCCTCCCCGTTCATTCCGTTTGCTAGAGCCCTGATACTACCACCACAACGCGTATATTGCAGCGACAGGTGAGAACCGTTTGGTGCTAGGATATATCACTTGTGGTATTTATGTTTCCCGCATCGCATCTGCTCTACTTCCCTGCCTGAGATGAGAAAACCATCAGTGCCCCTCAGATACAATGTTCGAGACGACAGCAAGCGGTTGCAATCACGCCATACATACCACGAATTCTCATTCAGGCAAAGAGAGAGTCGATGACTCATCACTTCCGGCTGCACACGGGATGCTTGCTTTTGCACTTGCTCCATTCCCTTTGCATTTGGCCCCATGAAGAAACGGCTCACCATCCATGCAGGTGGAAGGTTCCTGAAGAACGGCTTCGTGGCTCCTAACGGAATGTTTCGGAGGAATGGTGGACCCGGTGGGGAAGCAAAAGAGTTGATAAATACTTGTCCTCGTAGCATTCCAGGTAATCTGAGACGAGCTAGCCGGAACCCTACATGTCCCGAAAAGGACTGGTTCACGACTATGTAGCCTCGATTGTCGTTTGCGAGCCGTGACAGGTACTCTTCGATAACAAAAGAAGCTATCTCGTGAACGGAGAGAATGCGGTCATAAGGGTATCGAACGGCGATTACGCGATCGGGGTCATCGAATGTGCATAATTTTCTTCGAAAAGGGTCCAACAAAAGATCGGTTCCGTCTAAGCCTATGATTGGGAAGATATGCGACTAGACTATGTTAGATTCCAGCACAAAGCCGATAGGGAATGCGAAACTCGAACTCACCAGGAAGTACAACAATACGGGGCAGCGTTGAACTGGACGGGTGCTGATTGTCATGGCAGCTCTTTGGCGAGCTGGAGGACGGGGCAAGCTCACATCGGAAGGAATGCCGGGGCCATGCTTTCGTAGTTGTCTCAAATAAGAATGCAAGCGATACCTGTTTCGATGGGATCGTCCGCCATTGACTGCGGAAAGAGAACTCAAGAGTGGTGTTTCCTTTCCATGCAACCACAATATGAAAGCAATTGAAAGAAGGAAGACTGCGGAAACTGAATAAATTCACGTGCAACAACAGTTTGGCAGACCACCAGGTGCTTTGAACGGGCAGGTTATACGGGGAAGAGATGGCCTCAACTTACGTGAGGACCGGATGTAGGTGAATGCGGCACACTCAAGTCCTGCTGTGTTTGACACCTCGAAGCGAGAATTGCTTTACTACAGCTTCTAAGTGTCGAGTGCTTGAAAGTAGAAACGGGCTGAATCACGTGGCTCAACAAGTGCGACGGACAAGCAGCGAAGTACAAATTCTTTGTTGGAGAGGAGTCTATACGTTTCGCTCTACCTGTTACGGTGGATGTGCTCAAGAGAGCATCAGGGAATTCTGCCAAGGTAGCTTGCGCATGTTTGCAATCGAATCGAGAGGAATACCCTGACATCCCAAATATGTGAACCACAATCGTCCTGAAAAAGGATTTATTCCGCGCTTGGTTTTGCAAGATGAGAGCAAGAACGAGATGGTATCCTGATGCTTTCCAGTCCTGTGCCTCGGAGCCTTTTGTGGCGCAAAGCATGCGCAAAGCTTCCAGACGCTTTCCTCTTCCGGGAATTGTAAGTGCAGAACCAAGACTCGGTACTCGTTTACACCCTAGTCCCAATCTTGCGGTAACCACTTGCGTTCCTGAATCGAGAATCCTCCCTTTGACAACCTCTGCAGGCAGAGCAGGGCACAAGGACTTGCGCTGCGATCGTGAGCCACGATTCGTGGCAGGATGAATTGTTGGCTGTCGCGTGTGTGCGTTGTGCGGGCACTGTGTTCGCCTCCTTATACCTACCGTTGGTATAGAGTTACCTACCGTCGCACCTTTCATGTAAAGTTCGTCATCACACTCTTGCTCCGCCTCGCCTTGTTCTTCATTTACCCCATCCATATCCGTGGCAAACGCATCTCTTGATAATGGATGCAGGTCATGTGTGCTCACCCGGACGAGAACCGATCCGATACATTGCACTTTTTGTTGATGGATGGTATTGCGAGGTTCTTGTGCATCACAAGAACAACTCGATAAGGTTTCCAGTGATAGACTGTCCGGAAGTACCACACTATGCACAAGATATGAGCGAGTGTTTCCAGAAGAGTCTTGCAAAACTGTGTGGTACATATTACGATATGGTGTTCTTGTATACCACAATCAGCGAGGTGTATATCGATACATATCCGACCCCATATAATGCTCTGTTTCACTGTACCTCTCCTCTTGCTCCCACCAAGAGTAACCCTCATACGCCCGCACTCCCAAAGCTCAAAGAGTACGAGTGGATGAGTATTGATCAAGTGACAGATACCTTGGAAAAGACGGCTCTTCTTGGGCTCGGCAACGCTGTGTTAACTCTGCGATTGAAACATTGTGGAGAGAAGAAGCTAGAAAGGCTCGTCCATGGGAGATACCTGGCTGGCATGAGTATAATATTGAAGGTGCCAAGTTGGCACTGCATCAACGTGGTTTTATCTTGAAGGGTTCCTTTCAACAGTATCGGTGTGCGTCAAATTCGATTTTACTCCGAGCTGAAACTAACAAAGGTAGAGTATTTTGAAGGCCAGTGACGCTCGAGAGGGAAAAGTTACGGCCAAGATCGCAAGTATAGCTCCGTATATCGCCCGAAGACCTATATATGTGTGCGAACCTCTGGAATGGATGTTGATGGAAGACTATGGACAGTCATTAGAGGACACCATGTCGCTGGAAGACTACAACAATGTTTCGGCATTGCTTGCAAGAGCACAGGTTGATTCCATGCGGCATATTGAAGAGCTGAAAGAAGTTGGTTTGGTTTGCGAGTCAGTGGAATCTCTTATACGAAGAATGAAGGGGATGTTCGATGATGAAAACGTGCGACAAAGTTTATTGGAGCTTGAAGAAATTTCGTCGAAGACAGAAGGAGAGGAGAACAAGCTTGATGAATACGTGCATAAACTGTTTGAGTGGATTAGAGAAGTACATGAGGAAGGACGTTATCCTTTATCACTTGTGCATGGAGACATACATGACGGGAACATCATTAAAACAAAAGGAAAAGATGCAGAAAATTCTTATGCCTTGATTGACTGGGGAGAAGCACACATTGGCTTTCCAATTCTTGACATTACTGGTGTATCAAGACTAATTGCTGCGCCTTCAGATACAGAAGTAGCTGATATGAAGAACTACTTGAACGTATGGAGCGGGCACGGAATGCCTCAGGATACGGAAAAGTTTTCTTCAGTTGCTTCGAAGAAACACGTTCTTGTTGGGATCACAAAGAAGTTTGAGTACTCAAAGAAGTGCACGATAATACCACGTTTGGGAAAGTATGACCTAACTGTTCTGAAAGAACTACTGATATCTGTTTGATGATGTAAGTAAAGAATGTAGAAAGAGAAGATGTGATGGATGTATTTCTCATCTATGTTTACTTCCGTAGAGATGCAAGGATGTACGCCTACTATGTTAATTGCGTCAATAAGCGTCTCTAACACTCATTTAAGATCTACATTTAAACTCTCCGGGTCTCCATTGTCGTAGAACAGCACTAATGGCGATGGGGGTAGTCAGAATGGCGAATAAGCGCCAATCATCACGGAACGCGTTTGCTGCAAATTGGACCGTGACGATAACGAACGACAGTATAGAACTCTTTGGCCATCAAGAGCAGCTGCACCCCTTCCCCCTTCTACAATGAGCAAAGCCCGTAGAGATATTAGTTTCTGAGATGCGACAGTGCAACACCTTTCCATATCTCATTTTCAAGCAGTCACTGTCACTGGATCCTGCATAATTAACTCTTCCAGGGTACTGATGCAGAGATTATTTAATGAAAGAGATCGAAGCAACATGGGAACTACTTCGATCTCCCTTAAAAGAGAGTACCAATTCGCGCATAAACTAACCAGCTGGTTACTTGTGTAGACTATAACATGATCGTTTCATATCCCAAAGATGCTCGCATAACTGACTGCGTAAGGAGGCTTTCAAGCATGAAAACCTACAATAACCCATAAACACTTTCTGATATTCATTGCAGAGTAAAACCCTTGGTTTGGCAACGGTCACCTCAGGATTTGTTAATCAGCTGATCAATGCTAATCTTGTGCCTGCTATTCTTATGGTCCTTCAATTCCTTTTTGGAATCAAAAGACATTGTGCAGGAAGTACATTTGTAAGATTTGTTCTGATCATTCAAACGTAAGTCAGTTGAAATATGCTCTGTTCTTAGTCGTGTGAAATACTTTCCAACTCACATGCTTTTCCCTGACATGGGTTTTCAAACCAGCGTTGCTGTTAAACGTATATGAGCACTCCTTGCATTTTTCACTTCCTTGGTTCATGGAACTGCCACCTTTATGTCTTTTGTTGCGGTGCCTCGACAAAGAAGCTTTATATACAGTTTGGTTCATAGTTAGCGTAATGTGTCGTCATATATTCGTAAATTAGATTATAACTTACCTTCAGATTTGGTGACACTAGTATTGTACATGTAAGTGTTAGTTATTGATGCAAACACAGGAAACAAGTCTCAAAAAAGGAAGGGGTTCTTCTCACTATCGGCAGTTTGGTTCTTTGCAGCAGTACCATGTCGTCGTCGTGTCCGGCTTTGTTATTCCTCGCATGGACATATTCGAGAACGACAGATAGTAGAGAGCGAGAGACTGTGCGCTAGAGCGGATTTGAAAACGAAGATTAAAAGCGGAGCAGGAAGCTAGATCAAGACCGACAGAGATAATCTGCGATGCGCAGGCCAGCTGCATGAGCATCACGTTTATCAAGGGTGGGGAAAATGACATTTCTAGATCGACACGAGGTTGTACATGCAAAATGGAAACACGTCGACCTTGCGAGTTCGCTGTGCAGAATAAGAAGTGAATTCCTTACCACCATTCGTCTCCTGCAATAGGTTTTCGTGAGATCTGTAAGCTTTCGATCGTTTTGACTATTAGCGTGATTCATTCTTCTACGTGTACCTCCACATCTTGTACCCTTGGTTTGTTTGAACCTGTTTGCTCTAATAAGAGCCACAGTAGAAGAATCATATATTGTAGAGTCCAGCAAAATTCATAAACAAAAATTTTAAAACAGCTAGGAGATGGTTAGAATACCTATTTGACTTTAGAATGTCACATGGGAGATACCATAAAGGTTGAATGAACCAGATCTAATTTTGGGCAAGTTCGATACAATATAAACCTGGTCGCTTACAAACACGCCCTCGATAGCCTACTATCTGGGTCTAACAAAACAGG